>JAOTOM010000982.1:0-53822 GCA_034440615.1 Ashinkailepas kermadecensis | reverse complement strand
CGACTTGTGATAAAGTATTTTGCTATTCCCATTATTCCCAGATTTCTGCTAGTTTTTGCAGCAACATATGCTATGTGATACTTCCATGTTAATTTTTCATCAACTATTATACCAAGATATTTGATTTGCTGTTCCCTGTGAACCTTTTGAGAATGTTATGGCTATGTTTAAGTCAGCACTAGGCACACTGGAATAAATTTGTCATTTGTTTTTTTGACATTCAGTGATAATCTATTAGCTTGAAACCATTCAGTTATTCCTGTGACAATGGCATTTACTTTAATTTGTAGTTCCTTTATATTTGTAGCTTGTATCATGACAGCAGCATCATCGGCAAATAAGTAGAATGTTCCATCTAAATAATTACCCAAATCATTAATGTATATAAGGAAGAGTAGTGGACCAAGTATGGAGCCCTGGGGAACTCCCATTTCAGTGCACTCGGCATGAGAGACTATCTCATTTATTCTTGTTTGCTGATCACGATCTTTTAAATATGAATGTAATATCATGAGTAGAGTTCCTGAGATTCCAATATGTTGAATTTGTTTCGTAGAATGTCCATGCTCACAGTATCAAAGGCTTTTTTCAAGTCAATATAGAGACCACAAGTAAGTTCTTTCTTTTCCAAAAGATTTTGTAATTCCATCATAAATGTGAGCAATTGGCATGTAGGTGCTATGTTTTTTTTTATAAATCCAAATAGGAGTGTGCTGAGTATATTATTCAGTTCCAGATAAGACATGAGATAAGAATATACCATCTTTTCAAGGATTTTTGAAAATAATGGTAGCATAGAAATTGGCCTATAATTTGTGAATTTGTTCAGTTCTCCTGCCTTAAATATGGGGATAATTATGGCTTCTTTTAGTTGTTTAGGAAAAACTCCACTTCTCAGGCAGAGGCTAAAGAAGTGGGTGATTTGCTTCAGGATAATTTTGTAAGTCAGTAAGAGAGTTTTTGTACTAATGCCATCAACCCCTCCTCCAACAGAGTTCAGTGACTTTATAATTGTTTCAACTTGGATTTCATTAGTGAACATGTCTTGATCCCAAATAGCATAGTCATGCCCTGCAATGTATTCAATTGGATCTTTGTTAGAAGCAGTAGTCTTCTTTTCTAATTTGCTGCCAGTGGTTGAAAAGAAATTGTTGAAGGCATTAGGAATTTGTTCTGTTAGATATTCGTTATCTTCTTCATCTAACATGGATTCTGGGATTTTTTTGTTTTGTTTTGTGTTTATTTATCAGCTCATGTAATACTTCCCAAGTTTTCTTTCCATTTGATTTACTACAGTGAAGGGCATTTGAATAGTGTAGCTTCTTTGCTTCTCTGATTATCTTGATGAGGATGTTCCCGAATTGTTTGTATTGAACTTCATTGTGTGGATTTTTGATTTTTTTAGAAAACTTTTTACATAGTCTGTTTTTTTTTATTTATGGAACATAATATGCCAGAGCTAATCCAGGCTTTCATGGGGTTTTCCTCCTGCTTGGGATAATTTTATTTGTAATAATCTGCATGCCATCATTATATGCTCAGAACAAATCACTGCATGCTATGTTTGGGTCATTGTGTTGATGGAAATATATATATATATATATATATATATATATATATATATATATATATATATATATATATATATATATATATATATATATATATATATAAATATATATATATATACATATATATAGATATATATATATATATATATATATATATATATATATATATATATATATATATATATATATATATATATATATATATATATATATATATATATATATATATGTATATATATATACATATGTATAGAGAGAGAAGAGAGAGGGAGTATTTATAGAGTGGTATATATTTATAGGAGAGAACGGTACTTATTAATATGCATATATGTACAGTATTGAATGGGATTGCTTTGTCTGTATGTATCTCCTTTTCATTCAGGTTTCAGGTCTTCGGACGTGTGGTCTCTGATTATCGGCTAGGTTATGCGACACATTTTTGAAAATCGTAGAATTTATTTTGGTGAGACTGGAAATCACGTTTAACGTGCAAAAAGCTGCTGAATAGTGAAATCGTCAAATCGTAACATTGATGAAACTGGGCCCAGGTCCTGAAGCATGAATAAGAGGAAGAATGGAGATGGTGCTGTCGTATTCAATGCCGTAGGCATAGAATAGAGCCTGCTACCAAAATATTCGAATGTAGGTTTGCACCCCCGGTCTCCACGATGCTGCATCGGAGTGACCACCACGGAAGGGTAGGGGCGCCCCCACCCCCACCCCATGTGCTCTCCTCCCATCCTCTTGGATCAAGTTCCTCGCCCAGCGTACCAGCAATTCCACCACGAAAGGATGAGGATGAATATTAGGACTCCCAGAGGTGCCCGAATTACTCCATGCAAAGCCAATTGATGCAATGCTGAAAGTCCAAAATATTCAGGGGCTTAATAATCATTCTGTTGCGGCAGCGGTCTTCACAAATAACAGTTGTTATTTACCAGCTCCAAAACATACCAGCATTACCTCCGCATACTGAGCCAACTAATGTCCACGTGTGAGCATCGATCAGGGTCCAGCTGAGCAGATTCATCGTGTGTTCCACTGTGGACTATATTGGCGCCACTTGTAATTATTTGTTTATTGGGTGGTTATCGACGCACTTTATGCACGATCACGGCTGATGGCGCCTCCCACACTGTTTTGTCGGTAGTCCTCGGGATTGGGAAATGTCCCGAGTGGTGCGAATGTTGAACCCGGGACCTTTGGTACCCAGAGCTGAACACCTTAGCCACTCGGCCATCCCCGCCCCTCGCCACGTATTACATAACGGCATATGCATGTATTGGAGTAATGCATAACATAACTATGTAAGCACATGATGGCTCTTTGTAGAGCATAACTAAATATGCATATATTGGCACTACTTATAACATAACTATATATGCATGTATTGGCGCTTTGCGTGACATAACCATATACGCATGTATTGGCTCCATGTACGTCACAACTATATATTCATGTATTGGTTCTACGTATATCATAACTAGACATGCATATATTGAAGTAATGCATAGCATAATTGCATATGAATGTGTTGGCGTTGTGTAGAGCATAACCATAGATGTATATGTTGGCGCCACGTATAGCAGAACTATATATCCACATGTTGGCCCTTTGCAATACAACTGTATGTGCATATATTGGCCCTGCGTATAACATAACTATATATGCATATATTGGTGTTATGTATTATATACCTGTATATGCATGCATTGGCGTTATGTATACTATAACTTTTGTATATGCATATATATATATATATATATATATATATATATATATACATATATATAGGTAACATATACATATGTATTGGTGCTGGTATCAGGCAATATAGGCGTTCGAAAACTTGCGAGTTTGTTTGACGAACAGATCACAGGAACAACAACAGAAATGGGAGCGAGGAAAAGCTGTCAGCGTGTTTCATCGGCTTGAATGACCGCGGTAGTATCACCGAGAATCCCACGTCGTCATACTTCACATGGATTTGTATTTGCATCTGCATTTACTATGTTATACACCCTTTCCGTTCACAAACCGTTATCGTTCACATATCGCTACCATTCACATACCGTTATCGTTCACATATCGCTACAATTCACATATTCACATATCGTTGCCATTCGGGTGCCGATGCTGTTCACATGCCATTCACGTTTTTGCAGGTCCTCGTTCGTTATGAACTGGTATGTCTGTCCTAAGCCTGATGTCCACTTGCTAGGTCTACCCAATATATAAAAAAAAACTGGCGTTGGCGTTCGTTGGGTGAATTTTCTTGGTTGCTGCACGTATTTGGTCATGGTGACTGATCACCATGGAGCTGGGTGCACTAACCCGAGCCGTCTCGGGGTGGTGGTCGTTTTACGCGTTTTCTAAGCTTTTCCGCGGATAGTGAAGAAAAGAGCGCCGGGCAGCGCGCGCCGAAATTTGACATACCTTTTCTCACATGAATTTGACATGTGTGAAAATTGTGAGGTCAGGTTATCAACGGTCACCGAATTAGTCAAGGTCAAGCGAGGTTACCTTAAAAAAGTTCAATCAATCGTCACGCTTTAACGGGTAAAGATATTGGAATGAAACTTGCATCGTTTACTTGCATTTAGAGACGCAACAGAACGCACCAGAGGAGTTTTTGAATTGGTGCGTTCTTCATGACTTATTTATTATGCATATTTGCCCATAAGACTAAAATCGAAGATTCTGGCTAATGTAAGCACTTTGTATGAGGCTACATTTATTTAAAACACCGTTTCTCAGTGCGTTCTACCCATTAGAAAAATTAAAATTCTAAAAATTGAAAACTCAAAATTTTGCAGATTTCAACACATTAAAATGTTTAGTATTGGGTGGGCAAACATTTTGTGACCATGATCCATTTCACCTGCCTTTTCCGATTGTACATAAGTTGTTTTAAAATCTTCCCCGAAGTGAACTCCCAGAACCAAACAAAAATGACGTAAATCGTGACCACATAACCCACACTAGTAAAGTCGCTTTTCGAAGGTAGAAAATGTTGGGGATGGTTTCTGGCCCTACTCGTCGAGCGCTTTCCGATGACACCTCTCTTGTTCTCATGCGGCGCTTAGCTAGGAGATTAGAGGGGGTTTATAATGACCCTCTCCTCTCGAGACTGGGTGTGAAAACCTGACCAGAATGAGGGGGGGGTTGGTAGCAAAATGTGATTTTTTTCCATTTACCATGGTTCGCACAAGCACAACAATTTGCGCTTATAGCTACGCAGCTACAGGTTAGTAGCCTGAAAGGCTTTGCAGTCGGGTGCATAAAGTCATTTATTCTGGCCAAACGCTGTTAAACTATGCACTGTGCCGTTGCGCTGAAAGTTTCCATTCACCATGAATGGGTTCGATGAAGTGCATTTTTATATAATTTATTATGCCATTTCTAGGTCTCGCTACTTGCAGTCACCCGAAGTAAACGGTTCAGCCAGCTGTGATATGTGAACCGTTATCAAAGCGTATTTGGGGATGAAACTAGTACAAATTATTTGATTTATCAGGAAGCAAATAATAACTAGCCTTTCGCTTCCTGATATCCTCCCTTTCCAGGAGTTTAGACGAGTTCACAGCTATGAGAAATTTTTAAGTATGGTCGTCCATTTCGTGAACGATTCTACTCAAATCAAGTCAACTGAAGGAAGCATGTGGGCGTACATGAAACATGGAAAATCACAATTATATTTTCTTGGAAGCGGAAATGATTCCTTGCTTTCCCCAGCCATCCGTAAGTCATCATTGCTGCTATTGCGGCGATGCTGGAGCTTCCAGCAACCTCCCCCCATTGCCACCTCCACCCCCCCACCCTGCAACGTACGGAACAGGCAGAGTAATTGCACCACTTTTCCGTTTTCGATTCCAATTATAATAAAGCTTAGCTATGCTAGCTATATGCTTAGCTTAGCTTAGCTATAGCTTTTGCCATTGCCTAATTGCTATTACCTATGCTTAGCTATAGCTTAGCTATATATAATAAAGCTGGAAGAAAAGCAATTTATCCAGCGACCAACTAAAAATAATTTCCATGCTCTTTCACACGCTCGTTTCTATGCTTGTTTTTCCACCTACGCGAGATAGCGTGAGTTTATCGCTGCACATCTTACCTGTGAGAGCGCTAATACTTAGTGGTACAATGCCATAGCATGACCGACGGACACCCACCTGCCAGTCTGCGCCGAGCCCATGCCACCAACCATGCAAAACACTTATTCCACGGGGAACACTTCAGCTTTCCTTCTCCTGCTCAGTCTTGACCACCGCCCACAAGCGCTCTGTTCGTGTTCCGCGTGGCTGCCCACGCCGTCCAAACACTGGCAATTTGGCACAAATTAGATATCCGGCGCAGACGCTAACAATGCCCACAATGTCGCGAGCGTTCTTCATGACGAACTCAGTTGATTGCCCGTCGCAGCGCGTGCCGGCTGCCGCTGGGGTCAAAGTTCAGCGCGCGGTGCGTTCGCCGGGCGCCTGGGGCACCTCCGCGGAGAAAATTGCCGCCGGTTCCGGCCAGGAGGCGAACGAACGGCAGGATGCAGGTGCTGCCGCTTTATGGCTTCCCAATAAATTGGTGACCAGTCGGAACACGGGTAATTTGGAGGAGTCGGGTTCGATAAGCCACCAGCCGTGAGAAAGCGCATCAGCCCGGCCCCCTGTCAACGTCCAGTGTCGCTCCTCCGCCGCGTGCTGGCGTCGTGTTTCCGGCCCGTTTCCGGCCCGTTTCCGGCCCGTTTTCCGTCGCGTCTTCGCCGTGCGTCTGCCGGCCTCTGCCTAGCACCATAGCACCCGCGCCTCGCAACTGCGAGACGCGGCGACTACCTGCGGCGAAGAGTGAGAATCGCGCATCATCCCGCGGCCTGTGGGTTTAATGCGGAGATAATGCGCGCGCCGTAATTGCCGCCCGGCCACGCAGTGACTGGCGGTTTTGCAGGCTTGCTCAGGTGTGCTTAGGCGGCGATTAATACCTGTCGGTGTGTGACCGACGCCCCAATAGGAGCAGAACACACGGACGGGACGGCTAGGGGCACCCCTGCTGAGCGCGGCACACCTGCTCGACGACAGAGGCTTCGGATATTTTCAGCGTAATGGTGCGCCATGCAATGACAGAAACGTGAGATTGTGAACAAGATTGTGAACAAGGTTGGCATCACGAACTACTCCCTTTTGGCTAAGCTGAGAAAACGACTGCGATGGCAAGTACCAGCCAGCCAGCAATCTGTTTGGGCCTGGGCAGAGTCTAAGATATTCCAACTTCGTCACTTGCATCAGGGAAGCTTGTATGGGTACAGCTCGCATTATGTTGGGCAGAGCCACAATTTGGACTCAATCCATCTTAACGCAGTTAATCCCGATGGAGTTCAGCCTGCACTATGATGGGTAGAGCCATAGTTGGGGTGGCTAGGCTTGGGCTACCACCGTATTTGCCTGAGCGGGGCCCAGTTGGGTTTTTCATGGGTTTTGTTTGGAGTCCTTACTTCACATACCAACCAAAACCCAAGCAACGAAAACGAGCATACGGCCATTTTATGATGAAGTTAATGCGGGGTTTGCTTTCAAATTTTTTATTCTGCTTGTCCAACCTCAAAAAATAAAGGTGCTATCATGCTGATTTGGTATTGAATGGCATCGTAGGTAGCATATTTCAACGTCAAGCAAAAAGCATCGTGTTTAGACACGTCGCGTGCACTGCACTTCATTCTGCATCCAGGCCAGTGCCCGGCATGGCAGTGGCACGGAGAGACGCAGTCCCGTAATGGAGCGACCGCACTCCACCGTTAAAAACCGCCGCCGGCGAACCATCAGCTGACGCAGACGCGAACGGTGTCTCGAGATGTGACGGCCAGCCACCGAGGAATGCAGGACTGGCACTCTCACGGTCCCACTCGGGTGATGACTGTGTTTAGTGTGGGGCACACCGCGGCTCGTGGAGCACCGAGGCCGCCTGCACTGCTCTCCTCGGTCCCTGACGCCGAAACACTCACGGCAAGTGACCAGCAGACGATCCACCGCCCTCACCGCCATTGTTGGGCCATCAATAGAACCAATCAGCGCAGCTCTGCTCTGTAAAGTACGAATGTGTAAAAATACATACACAAAATGCGTGAAAACAAATACCATGCACTGCCCGGCGTAGTATCTAGTTCCGTATATTCATCTCAGCACACACTGGTTCAACTTGTAATAGCTAAAATATGCATGCTGAAGAACATGACATTTCCAATATGCATTTGCTAGGCGAGGACAATAGGGCGTCGGTAGCTCAGTGGTTAAGCTGAGCATCTGGCATGCGAGAGGTATTATATTTATACTATTTATATTATATATGCCGCCCTTCGTGCCCGGGTGAGAGACGGACGACGACGTATGGTCTCAGCTGCTGAGTGCGTCGTAAAACCAAACCAACCGACAGGAAAGGACAATAAAATAGCGCATCTGGATTTAGTTTGTGGTGCCAACAAGACTGAAGCATTAACCGTTTCGTCCCTGTGTCTTCACCTCACATCACAAGATGAGGAACCCCACCGGAGCCAGTGCTTTCCGGCGCGCTTCAGGGAGACGAAATTTTTTTTTAGCTCAGCGATGCATTATCGTACAAATCAATCAAAGGATTAGGATGGCGGATGGGGTGAGATTTATGCTAGTATGTGTACACTGTGCAGGCCCTTTCAAATAGGCACGGATGGAGTTCGAAAATTTTTGATAGGGCGCCCGATCTAGGCGTCTGTTACGCGGGATCCAGTGAATAGGCCTAAATAGGATGGTAGATAGGTATTGATAGGTGTGTGTGATGTTGGTGGATAGTTTCTTTGGAATTTGGGATTTTGTACTGGTTGGGGTATTGCGTATCTTTTTGTCCTGGCTTATGGTATGTTCCCTTTACAGGTTTGACCTAGATGGGCCCCTGTGGCTCTTATTACGTCTGAACACTTTATGACTTTATGACCAAATCCCTAACCAGATAACCTCATTGATGCATTATGTGCGGAATCTAAGGGTGGTTCATCAACGGAATAAGCTGCCTGGTGATATGGTTAGTTCCTCATTGAATGTATTTATGAATACGGTAGATACATTTTTAAAGTCCGATAATTTCAATTTTATATACGTCGTGCAGTAGAGATGGCAATTTGGATTGAATGCAGTGCGATTGCTGCTAGTAGGTACGGCGACGATAGGTCCATGCTAGGTAGGGTCCTGGAGGTTCCTCGAAGCAACCGTTTGAGAATACGATCGACAGCCATTTTTGTGTCGCTGGTCATGACGTCAGCGCGGTCAACTGCGCTTCCTCGTCGAGGGAACAGCCGTGGGAATCGAGGGACCGTGAATGGTAGATGATTTGCAGCCAAAGAGTCGCAATTCATTGGGATGGGTTATTTGAGGACGTGCTGGAGAGTTTCATTGCATGTGTTTAGCAAAATGGTTGTATGTGTTTGTGTGGCTTTGCGACGCGCCAGTCGATACTATATGGAATATCTTGCCTCTCACCTTGGTAGGAAGGGCGGGGATCGCGGGGCTCTAGCAAAAGGTTTGATATTATCTGGCAGGAGTCAGGATATGATGTTTGATTACGCCGATAATAGTATGTGCTGTAAGTTACCCTCAAGATAGACTCCCTGGTTCTTGCTAGACACTGTACCTTCTGTGTCTCGGGTGATGTTTATAAATGAAGCATCATGCCAGTAGTGGATGTACATGGCAGTAGATTCAATACCAGCCTTCGAGTATGTGATGTTGAAAAGATTTCCCGTGATACAACGATGGGTTCGATGATTTCTGCGGAACTCAGGATATGGCATTCATAAGAGGGCTTCCGTCTCTTTGTTCTGCTCATGATACATACCTTCCTCCCTTTATAGGCTTAACCCAGATACGGTACCACTTATAAAGCGTCAGACCTATATAACCTCTAGGACCTTGATGAACGATTCGGGGTCTTTTTGTCAACTTCTGATTGGCTTTCTGTTATTTTTCCCGGGTTGTCTCGATTGAGAGCAACCGGTTTTGCAACCGAAACCATTCACCCCCAATCAAGGAAAACTCGTCAGAAAACAGCTCAGCAACTCGGTGACGCACGTGCCGACCCTCCAGGACGTCTTGTGTGCGGGCGGCATCCGGATTCTGCGCGAGACACCAGCTTCCAACTGCGGCAGCGATGCCGACAGCTTAGCTGTAGCAGCTGCTACAGCTGGTAGCTGCTACAGCTGGTAGCTGCTACAGCTGGTAGCTGCTACAGCTGGTAGCTGCTACAGCTGGCAGCTGCTACAGCTAACAGCTGCTACAGATAGCAGCTGCTACAGCTGACAGATGCTACAGCTAGCAGCTGCTACAGCTAGCAGCTGCTGCATCTAGCAGCTGCTGCAGCTAGCAGCTGCTACATCTAGCAGCTGCTACAGCTAGCAGCTTCTACAGCTAGCAGCTGCTACAGCTAGCAGCTGCTACAGCTAGCAACTGCTACAGCTAAGCTGCCCCGACATTGAGGCCATGCAAACCACTTCTCTCAAAGACCTGCCGACTTTTCGTCGGTGGCTAACCGCCCTTTGTCCTGGCGTGCATTGTCTGCCGGTTTGTGGGCCGGTCCGCCCGATTCATCGGTCGTCTGACAATTGGGGCAGTTCCGTTCTGGAGCACGCGCCAGCCGTGGAACGACGCAGTGGGCGCGCCGACCGAGGACCAGGGCCTGCTGCACTGGCCAGCAAGTGAGCACCAAGAATGGGCGCGGACAGTGCAGCCATTCGCGTTAAGACCCACACACCTCATTCCACTGCAAGCTCAGCATAGTCAACTATTTGCCACATATTACTGCTACAGCAATGATTATCGGAGTTGTGTAGATGGTGTGTGCAAACCGAGAAATACTCGGCTTGGCCTGCACGCGACGCAAAGGCCACGATCCCAGCCTTACATTTTATCCGAACTATTTTAGTGAGCAGTTATCACCAAGAACTCAAACGGAGTTGCATTCCCTCTTAGCAATTTAAATACCCGGAAATCAGCCGGTGTGCCGCTAAGTGCGCCGGAGGTTACCTGTGACTGGAAGATGTGTGCCGAGGGTGGTGGGTGTCGAGGGATGATGTGTGCCTTGATGGTGGGTGTCGGGACTGATGTGTGCCTGGGTGTTGGGTGTCGGGACTGATGTGTGCCGGGGTGATGTGTGCCTGGATGGTGGGTGTTGGGGGGGAGAGTGATGTGTGCCTGGATGGTGGATGTCGAAGGTGATGTGTGCCGGGGGTGATGTGTGTCGGGGGCGATGTGCGCCGGGGGTGATGTGTGCCGGGGGTGATGTGTGCCGGAGATGGTGGGTGCCGGGACTGATGTGTACCTGGATAGTGGGTGTCGTGGGCGATGTGTGCCTGGATGGTGGGTGTCGGGGGTGATGTGTGCCGGAGATGGTGGGTGCCGGGACTGATGTGTACCTGGATAGTGGGTGTCGTGGGTGATGTGTGCCGGGGTGATGTGTGCCTGGATGGTGGGTGTCGGGGGTGATGTGTGCCGGGATGGTGGATGTTGGGGGAGGGGGGAATGATGTGTGCCTGGATGGTGGATGCCGAAGGTGATGTGTGCCGGGGGTGATGTGTGTCGGGGGCGATGTGCGCCGGGGGTGATGTGTGCCGGGGGTGATGTGTGCCGGAGATGGTAGGTGCCGGAACTGATGTGTACCTGGATGGTGGGTGTCGTGGGTGATGTGTGCCGGGGTGATGTGTGCCGGGGTGACGTGTGCCTGGATGGTGGGTGTCGTGGGCGATGTGCGCCAGGGTTGATGTGTGCCGGGGGTGATGTGTGCCGGAGATGGTGGGTGCCGGGACTGATGTGTACCTGGATGGTGGGTGTCGTGGGTGATGTGTGCCGGGGTGATGTGTGCCGGGGTGATGTGTGCCTGGATGGTGGGTGTCGGGGGCGATGTGTGCCTGGATGGTGGGTGTCGGGGACGATCTGTGCCTGGATGGTGGGTGTCGGGGGCGATGTGTGCCTGGATGGTGGGTGTCGGGGGTGATGTGTGCCTGGATGGTGGGTGTCGGGGGCGATGTGTGCCTGGATGGTGGGTGTCGGGGACGATCTGTGCCTGGATGGTGGGTGTCGGGGGCGATGTGTGCCTGGATGGTGGGTGCCGGGGGTGATGTGCGCCTGAGTGCCTTGACGTTCTGTGTGCAGAAAATGATGAAGCAGTATCCAGAGCTGAACGCGCCTTCGTGAAGCAGTCTCAGAGTCTTTAGCCTTAAAAGAAAAACCAGCTCATTTAATTCCCTTCTTGCCATGAGTTGAGGCCATGAAAGGAATCGAAAGTTGAAAGTTGAGAGTTGAAAGCAGGAAGGAGTCAGTGGTGTCCCAGGTAACTGAACTCGGAAAGTGGGAACAGCGCTCCCATTTTTTATATCCTTGCACAAGAGAGAAAGAGAGAGAGAGAGAGAGAGAGAGAGAGAGAGAGAGAGAGAGAGAGAGAGAGAGAGAGAGAGAGAGAGAGAGAGAGAGAGAGAGAGAGAGAGAGAGAGAGAGAGAGAGAGAGAGAGAGAGAGAGAGAGAGAGAGAGAGAGAGAGAGGGAGAGAGAGAGGAAGGGAGAGGGAGAGAGAAGGAAAGAAAGAGAGAGGGAGGGAGAGAAAAGAGAATGAAAGCAATGAGCTGCGCCTCTGAAAGAGCGCAACAGGGGACGGACGCTGTGTCTCGTCCTCTCTCTGCCACGCACGCACATACACACACACACACACACACACATACACACACACACACACCTCTGCCACCTCCCAATCTGCCGCAATTTGCTGCCGGAGCCAAGTCGTGTCGCCGGCTAATGCCTCCGGTGCACCGTCTAAACACCCGGTCAGCGGAGCAGGACCGGGCCGTGCCGGCCGCCGCTCACGCGCACCATCGCCGGCGGCGGCGCCACCGTCGGCAGACGTGACCGCGTCACCTCCCGCCAGCGCGCGGCGTCCATCGCCGGCGGCGGCGCCACCGTCGGCAGACGTGACCGCGTCACCTCCCGCCAGCGCGCGGCGTCCATCGACGGCGGCGGGCGAATTTCACGCGCCGCCGGCGCCGCCGGCCGAGCGGCAAATTCGCCGCATTAGCGCGCGCCGACTCCACACGAACTGTCGTTACGTGCTGATGGATTTCGGCGCGGCGATCGGCGGCGCTGACCTGCGCGTCATCGCGGCATGCCGGCACCGGCTCCGGGTCGCCGGGGTCGGCGCCGCCCCCTCTTCACACGGCTCCGCGTCGTCCATTAGGTATGGTGGGCTCTTGCGAGCGGCCGGCGCGTCGGTGCTGGGCGTCGGGTCGTCGGCAGTGGCGCGTTGTCAGCGCCGAGACAGAGAGCGTCGGGCGGCCCTCGACAGACGCTCGGTGCGCGCTGAGGCGTTGGTGGGATCGCTCGCACGCACATGGCACCTAATTTTCAGCGGGGTTATCAAACTCCTGCAGTTGGGTGCAAACTGACACCTCACACAGCTTTTTCTTACTTCGCTTACGATATCTTTTCTGCATTTGTATGCCAGCTACTGGTCAATTGTGTGCATGTTAGAGGATAGGATTGTGCGAGATGCATCCAGTTTTTTTATCGGCTGTAGGTATTGCATTCAACAAATTCTTGCCTATGTTTTTATTCACACATGAAAATAGTTCCCTCCGTCACCAAATTGGACAGCTCTAGCTAGGATTCAACATTTCTTGTCCCAATTGCCAAAATGTACGTCTATGTACCTCCATGCTACATTTTTTCCTGATCACTGACATTGCTTTCTTACATCGGACACCTAGCTTAAAATGAAGTTGAGAACATCGCTGAGACAGGGCCGGAAGAACACCTGAACACCAAATCGGGGATTCGGATGACCCAAGCTAAATATTGTCCAGCAGCTGGAGAGTCAGTAAACGGCTGACGTAAATACGTTTGCAAGATTTTGATGCGCATGTGTTGCACTTCCTTGTGAAGCTGTCGATTTGAGAGCTGAATTTTCAAATAGGCTTGCGATCATGTGTCTTTTTTCTACCTGTATCGGTCGACCTGACAACACCAGGCTGACGAAGGAGATCGCATGATTCGCGAACCTACCAGTATTAAGTATAATTAGCAAAGACATGCGTTCTAAGTATTAAGTATAATTGGCAAAGGTAGAATTAGCAAAGACATGCGAAGCATGACGTGGACTGTCGTAAGCGTCGCAAGCTTTGTCTGCCAGACTGTTCGTCCTCTATGCCTGGAGGTTGGAGAGACGCTGTTCTGCTTGGGCTTTGCCACTAGGTAGTGGGTGAAGGCGCCGGTTTTCCTCAGTCGGTCGAAGTCAAGTGGCTGGTGGTGTTGATATCTGGTGTGTGGTGATCATTCATCCAGGACTCGCTTTGGTCGCTTTTTATTTCAAAAACCGAAGTGCTGCAGTGGATGGATTGCAGGTTTTCACGTGGCTAGAGGGATTATATCAGGATGTGTCACATTTAGCTTGGGGTGAAAACCCATCCAGAACGTTTTTGAGGAGCTCTGATTTGTATGTTTTCCTGAAAACGGAGGTGCGCCAATGTCATGGCCATGGTGCCATGCCAATGGCACTTGCTCACGTGGCTGGACGAATCGTACCCGAGTTGTTCGCACATGGTTGATGGCAATCTTCCACCATTTTCCGTGCATATTTTTAATTGAATTTTATTTACAGCGCATTGACCGTCCGGCGAATGAGGTCTTCGACACTTTATTATGCAGTTATTATTATATTATGCAAGACATATTATTATGCAAAATCGGTTAGAACCGATCAAATAAAAGGCCTTGTTCCTCCAAATTTTGAATAAGTTGCCTTACATCGCAGACACTGGGAACTGTCGTGCATTCCAACATTAGCCGAACCAATGTCTCACTGCACGACAATTACATTGGCATGTAGCTTTCCATAATCAGCGCCCGTAATCAGGATGTTTGAAACCCCTCCAAGCAGGCAATGCCGGAGCTGAATTGGTGTGGTCTGTAAGACTGTGTTCGTTCGCACGTCCACTCACCCCGTCGGTATGCAAATCTGCAAGAACAATCTATTCTCAGATATCAATGCGTCTCAGCAGCCGATGTCACCTTCACGGTGGCAAACTGGCCAGATTCACCCGTCATCATCATCGTCAACACTACGTCTGAGCTACACAACATCTACAACATCCGTCACGCCCTGCATCGCAGCCTGCCATGGTCTGCCTGTCTGCCACAGCAACACAGCCAGTGTCTTGCTAGGGGATAAGCACAAATGCTCGAAGCGCCCCCCCCCCCCTCCCTTTTTCCAGCTTCACGAGGGCCGCTAGCTTCACGAGAGCCCCTCCTCAAATGGAGCTCCATGTTTCGGGACTGCGCAATGCCTACCAAACAGAACATGAGTCACAAACTTTCCGACTTGTGAGAACTAACGCAATCAAATCGCAAGCTAAAGAAACATATTAATTGTACGATATCGTGATTATCGCATTTAGCAAATTTCGATGAACTAGCCTGTCAGTTAGTGCAAGCACTCACACCCTCTCTGCACAGGTATTATAGGATGAAACCGGTAGAGGAGTCTCTCTCGATGGAACTAAATAAAATAAACGAAAAAGTTATAAAAACTCATCATAAAATACGAAATAAAAGCTCACCTAATGTTTCAAACAAAGTCCCTTGCGTCACTACGCGGCGCGTTCGCAATAAAGCAGAGACGTATATGCCTGTGGTATCCTATATATCTCCAAGGGTGTGGAATGCGAGGAACAGAGCAGCATCTAACCATATTGGAACTATTGCCAGGTGGCGCTTGAACACAGCAACACACCCATCTCGCTCCATGCGCTGTTACATCATGCAGGGGCAGACTTCCTTATTGGCGGGGAGGGAGGGGGGGATACATGGGGGTTTGATGCATTTTCTTCGGTCAACGTACATGGGCCCAATGCTGAAGCTAAAAAATGTTGGGCAGGCACGCACTCTCCTCCTAATGCGCGCAAAGTCCAGTCTCTGACATTGCGTGAAAACGTCCATGTCGCAAGCAACCAGAGCTGAAGCATGATGACGGGGTGAGCAAGCTAGTCTTACGTGAGCCAGCACACAAATTCAATATAAGCGGCCGACTCGTTTATGATGCTCATTAAAACCTTTTTACTCGAAACCCGGAAAGTGTTGTTTTGTTGATGCCTTTTATGTGAATATGAGCTTCGGTAACAGTTACACACTATGTAATTTGAACGGAATTATCATGAGGAATTATAATTATTTTTATATTTTCTGAACCCCTGCAAAAGCTTCTCACTTTGTTTGCTTTCCATTGCCCATAGCTTCGTTAGTATTTTGTATTTGCGAGATTTGACAAACCGATTCCATAAAATGGATTAATATTTGGTTTGTGTCAGAATACAGTCGGATACATTTCACAAACATGAGCAAAAAAGAAAGCGGAATGACAACAGTATACAGGGGAAAACCGAACACGTGAAGTCAATTTATAAGATGTTGTTCAGCATCGCGACGAACTCGCCCCGTGTCCGAGAAGCGGAAGTGGCCGGCGGCAGTAGGTTCCAGGCCTAGGCTGCCCGGAAGGAGAAGGTTCTGCGTGACATGCTGAGGCGGAAAGGCGGTGGCTCCAGTGCCCCAGCCACCGTCGCACGAGTGGAGCGCCGGGAGACATCCGACCGCCGGCGGAACAGAGCACGGATCGCCTCGGGGGCTCGCGGATCATTCAGGGCTCTGAACACGGCGATGTTGTCGCGGTGAGTGATGAGGTCACGGACACTGCGCCAGCCCAGCGTTGCCACTGTCGGCGAGATATGGTCACGACGACGAGCCCCTACGACGATCCTAGCCCCGAAATTGATCGCCTTCTGCACTCGTCCAAGGTGACATTAGGCAGCCCCGCCCCATACAGTGAGGCAGTATAGGATGTATGGAAAGACGTGAGACTGAATTAGGAGTTTGCGTGCTTCGGGTGTGAGATGGTGACGGATATTGTGGAGACAGAACAAGGTGGAGTTGCACTTTTTGACAACGTGGGATATGTGCTCCTCCCAGGATAGGGTGCGGTCAATGATGACTCCCAGCATCTTCACGAATGGCGAGGGGGTTAGGACGTGACTGCCAACGTTGAGTTGGTAGGATGTGGCTTTTTTAGGGATTGGGTCGTGCCGACAAGCAGTAGGGTAGTTTTGGTGGGGTTCATCTTCAAGGAGTTGGATGTGAAGTAAGACTGAATAGCAAGTATGGTGTTCTCCTGCCGGGATTTAAGAACGGGTAATTCATCAGGATGTGCAGAGTCTAGCAGCTGGGTGTCGTCGGCATATGATATCAGACGTCCGTATGGAAGGTATGCTGGCAGGTCATTCATGAAGATGCTGAACAGCAAGGGACCAACCAGGGATCCCTGAGGAACACCATGGGATAGCGGAAGGGATAGAGAGCCGCCCCTCACCACCTGCCGCCGGTCAGTAAGGTAGCTGTCAAACCACCTCGGGTCGACGCCGTACCACTGCAGCTTCCGCAGGAGGATATCATGGTCGACGCTGTCGAATGCTTTGCTTAGGTCGATTGAGATGACCGAAGCGATGTGACCAGTGTCGACACGACGTGTAATCCACTCGACAGCGTCGACCAGGGCGTCCTCCGTCGAATGGCATGGCCTGTATGCATACTGGGAGGAGGAAAGAATGTGATTAGTGACTAGATAAGAGGACAGCTGGATACATACTACTTTTTCACATAACTTGGATAAGACTGGCAAAATAGAGATTGGACGAAAGTTACTGGCGACATCGCGAGGCCCAGATTTGTGAAGTGGAACAACCGAAGCAGTTTTCCACGAGGTAGGGAACACGCAGGAGACTACAGAAGTGTTAATTATGTGAAGTAGGTGAGGCCCGAGAACCGGAAAACAGGAGCGGAGAGCGTGCAGCGGTACGCCATCGACGCCAACCGCTTTCGACGAAGACATCTCACATATGGCTCTGAATAGTTCGGGCAGGGTCACCGGGTGTAGCCGGAGGCCGGTGGTAGTCACACAAGGTAGTCGCGGAGGGATGAGTGGAACGCCGCGGTTGCCAGCAACGAGATCAGCGGCAATGCGTGGGCCCACGGAAGCAAAGTGACGATTAAATTCGTCCGCCACCGTCGCTGCCAGGCCCCTCACGGCCCCTCCTCCCCCGGCCGGTCGGAGCGCAAAGTCCCGGATGTGGCGCCAGAAATTGGCACGGTCTGTCAGCATTTGCGCACACACAAAGTCACGCCTGGCTTTTGCAAACGCACATTTCACACGGTTTCGCAGCCTCCGATAAGCGACCAAGTAATAATCCGTGCGATAGCTCCGCCAAGACTGAAAAGCCTGGTCACGGTCACGCATGAGCTGCAGCAGGTACGGACTGTCACCTACCCACGGGCAACATGCCCGGCGGGGGTGGACGGTCTTGAGGGGACAATACACGTTCACCGCCACATGCCACAAGTGCATGAACTCCTTTAGTTTCGCGTCCACCCCCGCTGCCCGGTAGTAGTGACCCCAGAGCGTAGTAATGGATGCGAATCGCCTTCTCTCGGTGAAGTAGGCATTTTCTCATCCGAGAAGAAGAGCCTTGGGTTCTTTCACGGCGCATTCAACAGGCAGGCTACACAGCGTCACCATACTCTCACGCCGATTGGCTGCCGGTGGACGCGAACACTTCTCCAATAATCGGGACACGCAGCAGAACTGAACGACCTCCCTTCGCGGCTCCTCGCGGCACATCTTGATAAATGCTCGCCGCGTCCACCAATCCGCCCAACACCCTGCGAGCAAACAGAATATCCGTGCGCACACGTTGAGCACGAGGTGACCACACATTGTGAAATGTGAGGAGTTTCCGACGTTCACGTGGCGGTGAGCTTTTCCCGTATCGCACGCCAGCCATGTAGGAAACTTGTGCTGAACACGCTCTATCCTGACAAAGTGGCACCTGACCGCCTGACCGCCTGTGCCGCGCCTGACCGGACAGCAGAGTTCTAATGCGGAAGAGACATTGGCGTTATAGCCTGCTGAAGGTGCTCTATTGCTGCGCCGAGTCAAATTCGGTGGACGGCAGGTTGGAATGTGTCAGTCGGAAGGTCAGAACCCTACTGCTTTTAGATGATATTGAGTCAATATGATCCGAAAAGGTAAGGCTTTGGTCAAGAATCGCGCCGAGGTGCCGAATGCTTAGGCCGCTTTTCAATGCGCTTCCGCGAAGTATGTGCCTGAACTGAATTGGAACACGTTTTAGATTACACGACATGAATGACGTCTGTATGTTGGATGTACTTGATTTGCAAGTTCCAACAGGTGCCCACGAAATAGAAATACCCACGAAACTAGAAATAAATAATTGCACCTACTTTCCGCCGCTACATCGACAACACTAGCGGAGTCCCCCTTTCCAGATCTGTCGACATCACGACCGGGGACATTCTCCCCACCGCCACCCCTACGACACCACGGTTAGCTGCTCTAGGTTCTGTTAGTTGGCTGCCTCATCCTCGCTGTCCAGCCTCGCCTTTTCCGCCACCCTTTCGCCACCACGGTTAGCTGCTCTAGGTTCCGTTAGTTAGCTTCCTCGTCCTCGCTGTCCCGCCTCGCCTTTTCCGCCACCCTTTCGCCACCACGGTTAGCTGCTCTAGGTTCCGTTAGTTAGCTTCCTCGTCCTCGCTGCCCCGCCTCGCCTTCCAGCTGCAGGGTTTTCTCCACATTGAGAAGAGCTGGACGGGACCGGCAGGATTCGAGACCGAGAAGCGCCAAAAGAGGAAACAGTTCCAGAGACACATGGAGAGCACGACTAACTACGCGATGGTATAGCACGCCAGCGCCAATCTCACTGCATTTTAAAATTGGTGAAAGTATTATGGACATAATATGATCAACCAAGAGTGTGGGATCATAGTCTACTCCATGAATGGAAAACTTGAAGCGAATGTGTGATTTAGGAAGTTCGCTAGCTCAGTGTTCCCTGTCACCAGACCACCGTCGGGTTCCAGAACAAAGCTCATTTTTGTCTGCTTCAAGCACTTGACAAGAGACCGAAATCGTTTCAGGATTGATACACAATTTCCAGCTAAATCTTTCAAATACTCTCTGTGGCTAGCTACACCCATACGTTTAAACTCGCGGGGCGGAAAATTTGGCCCTTATGCTAACATCAGGGTAACATTGCATCCTTACATTAAGTAGCATCATGCATAGCATGCAATGTCTACTTTGTCGCAGAACCAATCGACGGTTGGAGCCGTTTTTTTCCAACATGACATCAGGCTAAATTTGACAAGATTTTTCCCTTTTTGCCGTCACATTTCCGAAATCCGCAGATCGCAATGAAATACAATTAGCCCGCAATGAAGCGGTGCCCTCTGGCAGGTGGCCACGTGCGCTTCACGTATCATATGACGTATCTCGGCGACCGTAAGCCTCTGCGGTGAGCTGCAGCCGACTTGCTGGCGAATCGTATGACGTATCTCGGCGACCGTACGCCTCTGCGGTGAGCTGCAGCCGACTTGCTGGCGAATAGTATGACGTATCTCGGCGACCGTACGCCTCTGCGGTGAGCTGCAGACGACTTGCAGGCGAATAATATGACGTATCTCGGCGACCGTACGCCTCTGCGGTGAGCTGCAGACGACTTGCTGGCGAATAATATGACGTATCTCGGCGACCGTAAGCCTCTGCGGTGAGCTGCAGACAACTTGCTGGCGAATAATATGACGTATCTCGGCGATCGTACGCCTCTGCGGTGAGCTGCAGACGACTTGCTGGTGAATAATATGACGTATCTCGGCGACCGTACGCCTCTGCGATGCGCTGCCACCGGCTTTCTGTCGTGGTCGGCATGGCGCAAATGATCAAAACCTGGTCGATGCGCCCTAAGACTCAAATAACCAACCAACCAACCGACACTAAGACAGGGTTTCCAGACTCAGCGGTGTGTCAATCCACCAGCGTGATCGCCAATTGCTCCAGTCTCCATCACCAAGTAGTGCCGACACGCTGTCCAAGATAAATCGATAACATGGCTGTAGGCATAGTCATATTCGTATCCAAGATACGATTCCCATCTCAAATTTCCAAACAAAAATATGGCTTGCTGGGCTCTCTGCCAACGAGCTGAGGATAAACAATGCTTTAAAATAAATATACTATTTTTGTATTGTATAAGTATTTATGTCTTTGTTTCGATTTTATATCGGATATAATTATACATCAATAATTGCATTATTTGGCCGTGACTATACCTTCCGCTCAAGGTCGTTGAAACCAATGCCTTCATAGAATCAGAGAAGACCAGCAGCTATATATAAACTAAATACGTTCAACATATGACACACATCATGTGACGTCAAATAGGTAATAGTAAAAGCAACCGCAATACACATACTTCTCTACTCGGAAGCATCTGTGAGCATGTTTTTATCTGAAAAACAATGAAAAGTTGTTCGACTAATATCACCAGATGTTCCCAAAAGTTGAGCACAAATGCGAAGATCGTAGCCGATTTCCCAAGATATTAGGAAATTTCCCGAGGCGTGGCAACACTGATTAGAGCCATAGTAAAACAGTCATGCAGACAGGAGCACTGGTCCATGCGCGCGTCTGATCACCCATCATGATGTGGAAATAATACGCCGCCAGTTCGCACACTACCCGTACCTCACCAGGGAACAGTTATTAGGAAGACACACCGTGTAAACGCCTCTCCGTCCCACCATTAGCCGTCTGGGAGGCGCAGCAGAACTCGCCAGGCTCCTGGGTGCCGCAGCCCAGTCCACCACGACGGTGGTTTCTCTCCGCCACGCCATCCGGTAGACAATTGATCACGCGTCTGCGAATTGTTGCCAAGCTCGTCAAGTTGGCGGTGTATTGCGGTCATTGTGACATAGCGGCGTGTTGAAAGCTAAGCAGGCGTCAAATTCGTCTACCTGCTGGGCTACTTCGTCCTTGTACTTTGCACATCGTTAGCTCAGCGCGGGCTGAGATTTGAACGGTGTGTGGTGCCGCGGCCGAAGTGAGCCGCCATGGTGCCGTTTAATTCCGGCACGAGCAGCCAATCAGAACGAATTTCCGGCGGCTATCGAGGTCAGAAAACTGTTTTCTGTGGTTTCCACGACAACGAACCGCACCGCAGTCATTCATCGTCGAAATTACATATTCCGAGGCGAGCGGCCCAAGAGTGCCTCTGCGGCCGCTCGTTTCGAAACAGAAAATGGCCGATGAGACTGCACGAGCCCACAGTGGTTGTGGAAATACAATTTCCAGGTGTTGATCTCAGCAACAACTTTCTGCCACGTGCAAGAGTCGGGACACGTTTTGCTGAAAGAGATGCCTAAAAATGTATGCGCTACGCTTTTCACACGCCAGTTCAAACACAATCTGAGTGGAAATCAAGCGAACCAAGCAGTCGCTCTTCCAGCCGCTTGAGTAAACCCTGAATGAGACGGAAGAAATGCTTCTGTAGCCGACACTTCCAACATATTGGGTTCGATTAAACGTGACATTGAAAAACATCAACGTTTGCACTAACCGAGACCTACAAAACGACGTTTTGCATGACAGGGAAGAGCATATGGTTACCTGGAAATAAGACGTGTGATTAGCTACTTGTCCACGTGATCAATGACTGGCGATCCTCCTTGTCACGCAACAACCGTTCGTCTTGTGAATCTTTTCCATTGTAAATTTCACATTTGACACCTTTTGCTAATCGAATACAGGTTCTTCCCAGAACAATTATCCTCTCGCTGAACATTACCCATATATTTCACTCCTCAATTTTTGTATTCGGTATACACGTTCACCATTCAGTGGTGTATCCTGTGGGACGCAGAGGTAAAGCTCCTGTGCTTGTTCAGCAGGCATTCGTGAGAATACGATGCGGCTCACTGCACTCGCGTACACTCGATATGCTCATTGACTGACTGCTCGCGAGTTTTGTTTAAAGCTAACATCCACACATCTAGGTTGAAGCTGTCAGTTTAACAGCAGCTTGGAGCTGCTGTTGGGTGTGCGCGATGAATGCAAGAATTCCTCTCGATAGTTCGGCAAAGACAGATGCACATTCTACCTGGGCCAAATTGCCAGTACCTGCTTCATCCCTCAATACATCACAACTGTGTTGAAGAGTGCGGTGGTTTACATCAGGAGCAGCGCCGGGCATGTAAAAATGGTGAATAAGCCCCGAATGAGTAAGTTCAGCTTGAATAATAAACCATGTACATATTTATATATATTATAACATATGCATATATATATATATATATATATATATATATATATATATATATATATATATATATATATATATATATATATATTATATATATATATATATATATATATATATATATATATATATATATATATATATATATATATAAATATATATATATATTATATATATATATATATATATATATATATTTATATTTTATATATATATATATATATATATATATATATAATTGATTTGATTCACTTCCATTTCGGAAATTATCGCTCCCATGGTCTATAGGAGCGAAAATCAGTCCCTTCACCAATCAGTCTATTGAGAGTATTTATAGTTGGATGCCATAGACAGACGTAAAGACAACATAGATAAGCTACGTGCAAGAGATGAAGAGGTTGTCAGAGACGGTGGAGGAGTTGAACTTGTTGGGCCCGCATGGGCAAAGTTGCCTGCAAGAGATGAAGAGATCGTCAGAGACGGTGGAGGTGCTGAACGTGTTGGGCCTGTATGGGCATCTGGTTGTGTGTGGCCGAGCAACTTGAGTGTCGCCGCGGATGCTGGAGACCCGGATGGCGACATTTCACCCCCCCCCTCCCCAACATACAGCTTCGGACCTGCATAATGGAACCTAGCGAAGTGGTGTATGTTTGTTCAGCTCATTTTCTAATACATAGGGAATGTTCATGGAGGGCACTTGCCTGGAGGGGCGGCACTTTCAAGGAGGGGCGCCATTGCGAAAGTCCCTGAAGGCGTTTAGCTGAGAATTGGTCCAGCGCCCTCCACTTCCTCCTCCTCCTGTAGCTGTCTCCGCCGCTAATGCTCTCAAGTCTCAAGTATGGTATCCAATTCGGCACACACCAAACCTAGTGTGTGGGAGGAAATGCATCTTAACCCTCCACGTCTTTCCGGTCAGATCCTCACACCCCGTCTCGGGGGTTGATACAACCCCCCCCCCCCTCTAATCTTCAAACTAAGCTTCGCACGAAAACGAAAGAGGTGTCATCGGAAAGCGCTCGGAGAGTAGGGTCAGAAACCACCCCAAAATTGTATCCCTCAAAAAGTGACGTCATTAGGAGGTCCCTGTTTTCATGACTGACATCATGTTTTTGGCTCTGGGGAGTTCATTTTGGGAGGAGATTTGACAAACAAAAATTATTTGGAATCAGAAATGGAACACGAATTCCACCATGGCCCTACAATTTGTGTCGGCCCCAAACTCAAAATTAGATTTTCTTGAAGTTTCAAAATTTTGAGTTTTCAATTATCTTTAATTTGTATTTTTATAATGGGTTAAACGGACCGCAAAACGTTGCTTGAAGTGAACTTCCTCTAAAAAAAAATACTTACTTTAGCCAGAATCTCCGATCTTAGTCCTTATGGGCGAATATGCAAAACTAATAAGTCATCAAAAACGCAAACAAATATAAAATTCCTCGGATGCGTTTTGTTTCCTCCCTAAAGATAAGCAAACGCTGAAAGTTTCATTCAAATATCTTTATCTGTTAAAGCGTGACGACTGGCTTAACTTTTATGGAGGTGACCTCACTTGACCTTGACTAACTCGTTGACCCTAGAAGACCTGACCTCAAATGTTTTACACAACATGCCAAATTGATGTGTGAAAGGGTATGCCAAATTTCGGCACGTTGCCGCGCGCCGTTCTTTCACTATCGGCGGAAAACGTTAGGGGGCGCCTGTCAACCCACACCCGAGACGGGGACGGGTTAATATCAGCACAGGCATGGACTAGGACATGATATCCTTGATCAGATATATCATGTCGTAGGTAATGGAGTCGAACTAAGGAAAATATTGATCATAAGTAGTGTGCAGTCCAATATACGCATGAGGAGAGCACATCTTCGATGTACCACCCAGGGTGTGGTCGGATATCAATGAAGGAACAAGGGGAAGCTACTTAATAAAATGTATTGACTGACAAATAATCAGAAATATGAACAAGACAAGCCGATTTAGCACTGTACTAACTAGTTGGTGATGTCGCGGTGTTCTGGGTATTCCTGTGCATATTGTGGAACTTCCACTACGTCATCAAGAATCCCCTGGTGATGGCCGTGAACACTCGTCCCTTCCTCCGTGCCACATAATCCAGAATCGGCACTGCTACAAAACACAAAACAGCACTGAATCGGCACTGCTACAGAACACTCGAAATAAATTCATGATGACGTCATTGAATTGGCACCCCGTCATTTGTGACTGAAACTGTCGTTCTTCCATCCTGAAAGCTGCCCTGAATCGGCTCTGCCGCCATTCTCTCCGAGACAAATCCGCTGCGACGCCTCATAAATCGGCTCATCCCATCTCTGCGAATCTTTGAAATTGCCATGGATCCAGAGCCTCCGCACAGAGGAACCGGGGAGACACGTCACATCAACATTTTGCATACTGAGCAATAAGCCAATGACTTCGCATGCAAATAATTGACCACAAATTTATCCGATCCTCCCTCCACTAATTGGTTGTGACGAAGGGCCTGCCTGAGCCATTCAAAATCTCCCAGCATCCTCCGCTTCTCCTCCCCTTTCCTATACAATTGTCTGATGAGCGAGAGAAAGAGAGGAATACCCAAGGTCCATAAGCCAGACTTACCTGAGCGTCCCATAGCATCTGGAGTCGGCAATGTCCCTCACTGTCTGGCAAAGCGTCTGACCAAACTCTGTTGACAGCACTGGGAAAGATGGCTGGCGAAGCGTCTGGCCAAACCTCTGCTGACAGCACTGGGAGCACATGAGTTTAGTACATCTCAGGAATTCAGTTGGCCTATTGCAGAAGCGAATCGGGGTGCATGGGGAACAACTGGTCAAATTTAGCTTGGCTTCTTTGACCTCGCGGAAGGAATGCCGCACATGCGTCCAGAACCAAATGTGGTTGGGCCGCTAAGAGCTCACAACTCATCTCTTGTCATCGTTTGTCCAGCTCCCCTTATGGCTTCCTACACTGGTAGATATTAGTGCCAACCAAAGTCGTGCCGGTCACAGTGCTCCGGCAATCTGGTGCTAGGCAGAATTTGCATCATGCAACCACTCGGAGATGTATAACACATCTGGTGTTCCATGGCAGTAGGTGGCCTATTTGGCGGCGCAGCATACTCGTGCGTTCCTCGCAGTGCCAGACTATGACTTCTTACGACTCCGGCAGCTTCCTGTGTGTCCTGGGCTGCGGTCGATCGCATGTCGTCCCCACCCGGTCACCTCAAGCAGCTGAACCACCGTGCTTGACTCCGCAGCCTGCAGACTCTGCAGTAATGTCAGCAACCTGAGGCTCCAACAGCCTGTAGTCTCCGCAGCCTGTAGACTCCTCTGTAGTGCCGGTGCCCTGAGTTCGCCACCTCCATTCTCACCACTTACTGCACCATTCCGAGATGTTATCGATTCTACGGTGCCGACTCCTGCTCTGTCTCATCAACCTTGTTGACGTTGTCGGTCCGGTCGTCAGTACAGCGGTCTCCGTCGGTCCGGTCGTCAGTACACCAGTCTCCGTCAGTCTGGTCGTCAGTACAGCGGTCTCCGTCGGTCCGGTCATCAGACAACAGTCTCCGTCGGTCCGGTCGTCAGTACACCAGTCTCCGTCAGTCTGGTCGTCAGTACAGGGGTCTCCGTCGGTCCGGTCGTCAGTACACCAGTCTCCGTCAGTCTGGTCGTCAGTACACCAGTCTCCGTCAGTCCTGTCGTCAGCACAGCAGTCTCCGTCGGTTCGGTCGTCAGTACACCAGTCTCCGTCAGTCCTGTCGTCGGTACAGCAGTCTCCGTCGGTCCGGTCGTCAGTACACCAGTCTCGTCAGTCTGGTCGTCAGTACAGCGGTCTCCGTCGGTCCGGTCGTCAGTATACCAGTCTCGTCAGTCTGGTCGTCAGTACAGCGGTCTCCGTCGGTCCGGTCGTCAGTACAGCAGTCTCCGTCGGTCCGGTCGTCAGCACCGCAGTCTCCGTCGGTTCGGTCGTCAGTACACCAGTCTCCGTCAGTCCTGTCGTCGGTACAGCAGTCTCCGTCGGTCCGGTCGTCAGTACACCAGTCTCGTCAGTCTGGTCGTCAGTACACCAGTCTCCGTCAGTCTGGTCGTCAGTACAGGGGTCTCCGTCGGTCCGGTCGTCAGTACAGCAGTCTCCGTCGGTCCGGTCGTCAGTACACCAGTCTCCGTCGGTCCAGGTCGTCAGTACACCAGTCTCCGTCAGTCCGGTCGTCAGTACAGCAGTCTCCGTCGGTCCGGTCGTCAGTACAGCAGTCTCCGTCGGTCCGGTCGTCAGTACAGCAGTCTCCGTCAGTCTGGTCGTCAGTACAGGGGTCTCCGTCGGTCCGGTCGTCAGTACAGCAGTCTCCGTCGGTCCGGTCGTCAGTACAGCAGTCTCCGTCGGTCCTGTCGTCAGTACACCAGTCTCCGTCGGTCCGGTCGTCAGTACACCAGTCTCCGTCGGTCCGGTCGTCAGTACACCAGTCTCCGTCGGTCTGGTCGTCAGTACACCAGTCTCCGTCGGTCCGGTCGTCAGTACAGGGGTCTCCGTCGGTCCGGTCGTCAGTACAGCAGTCTCCGTCGGTCCGGTCGTCAGTACACCAGTCTCCGTCAGGTCCAGGTCGTCAGTACACCAGTCTCCGTCAGTCCGGTCGTCAGTACAGCAGTCTCCGTCGGTCCGGTCGTCAGTACACCAGTCTCCGTCAGTCTGGTCGTCAGTACAGGGGTCTCCGTCGGTCCGGTCGTCAGTACAGCAGTCTCCGTCGGTCCGGTCGTCAGTACACCAGTCTCGTCAGTCCGGTCGTCAGTACAGCAGTCTCCGTCAGTCCGGTCGTCAGTACACCAGTCTCGTCAGTCCGGTCGTCAGTACAGCGGTCTCCGTCGGTCCAGTCGTCAGTACAGCAGTCTCCGTCTGTCCGGTCGTCAGTACAGCAGTCTCCGTCGGTCCGGTCGTCGGTACAGCAGTCTCCGTCAGTCCGGTCGTCAGTACAGCAGTCTCCGTCGGTCCGGTCGTCAGTACACCAGTCTCCGTCAGTCTGGTCGTCAGTACAGGGGTCTCCGTCGGTCCGGTCGTCAGTACAGCAGTCTCCGTCGGTCCGGTCGTCAGTACAGCAGTCTCCGTCGGTCCGGTCGTCAGTACAGCAGTCTCCGTCGGTCCGGTCGTCAGTACACCAGTCTCCGTCAGTCCGGTCGTCAGTACACCAGTCTCCGTCAGTCTGGTCGTCAGTACAGGGGTCTCCGTCAGTCCGGTCGTCAGTACAGCAGTCTCCGTCGGTCCGGTCGTCAGTACACCAGTCTCCGTCAGTCCGGTCGTCAGTACAGCAGTCTCCGTCGGTCCGGTCGTCAGTACACCAGTCTCCGTCAGTCCGGTCGTCAGTACAGCAGTCTCCGTCGGTCCGGTCGTCAGTACAGCAGTCTCCGTCGGTCCGGTCGTCAGTACAGCAGTCTCCGTCAGTCTGGTCGTCAGTACAGGGGTCTCCGTCGGTCCGGTCGTCAGTACACCAG
The DNA here is from genome assembly GCA_034440615.1 of Ashinkailepas kermadecensis. Taxonomy (NCBI): domain Eukaryota; kingdom Metazoa; phylum Arthropoda; class Thecostraca; family Neolepadidae; genus Ashinkailepas; species Ashinkailepas kermadecensis. The sequence goes on along the minus strand of JAOTOM010000982.1, from coordinate 25,570 downwards.
TCTCCGTCAGTCCGGTCGTCAGTACAGCAGTCTCCGTCAGTCCGGTCGTCAGTACAGCAGTCTCCGTCGGTCCGGTCGTCAGTACACCAGTCTCCGTCAGTCTGGTCGTCAGTACAGGGGTCTCCGTCGGTCCGGTCGTCAGTACAGCAGTCTCCGTCGGTCCGGTCGTCAGTACACCAGTCTCCGTCAGTCCGGTCGTCAGTACAGCAGTCTCCGTCGGTCCGGTCGTCAGTACACCAGTCTCCGTCAGTCTGGTCGTCAGTACAGGGGTCTCCGTCGGTCCGGTCGTCAGTACAGCAGTCTCCGTCAGTCCTGTCGTCGGTACAGGGGTCTCCGTCGGTCCGGTCGTCAGTACAGCAGTCTCCGTCGGTCCGGTCGTCAGTACACCAGTCTCCGTCAGTCCGGTCGTCAGTACAGCAGTCTCCGTCGGTCCGGTCGTCAGTACACCAGTCTCCGTCAGTCTGGTCGTCAGTACAGGGGTCTCCGTCGGTCCGGTCGTCAGCACACCAGTATCCGTCGGTCCGGTCGTCAGTACACCAGTCTCCGTCAGTCTGGTCGTCAGTACAGGGGTCTCCGTCGGTCCGGTCGTCAGTACAGCAGTCTCCGTCGGTCCGGTCGTCAGTACACCAGTCTCCGTCAGTCCGGTCGTCAGTACAGCAGTCTCCGTCGGTCCGGTCGTCAGTACACCAGTCTCCGTCAGTCTGGTCGTCAGTACAGGGGTCTCCGTCGGTCCGGTCGTCAGTACAGCAGTCTCCGTCAGTCCGGTCGTCAGTACAGCAGTCTCCGTCAGTCCGGTCGTCAGTACAGCAGTCTCCGTCGGTCCGGTCGTCAGTACACCAGTCTCCGTCAGTCCGGTCGTCAGTACAGGGGTCTCCGTCAGTCCGGTCGTCAGTACAGCAGTCTCCGTCGGGTCTCAGTGTAAGCGGTATGGCGTGGTGACGCTGCACCGTTCACGGCGGGCTTCACACTCACACGACGAGCAGACGACATGGTAGGCTTCACACTCACACGACGAGCACGCGGCATGAAGGTTAGCCGGCCACCAGCCGGTGCTGAGCCGCCTGGTCAGGACGGGGTGCCGGTGGTGGAGTGGTGGAAGGATGGGACACTGCAAGAAGAAGAACCTTGGGTCCTTAGCGATTCATTCAACTGCAAGGCCATGCAGCGTCTCCAACCTTTCACGCTGATTGGCTGCGGGACTCGGTAATCCCGCCTGTTGTGGGATTCCAACCCACGACCTAACTACCGAGAGTCCAACGCCCTACCAACTGGGTTACCGAGGCCCGGACGAGGTGGCGGAGGGTGGGGTGGTGGACGGATGGGGTGGTGGAGGGGTGGAGTGGTGAATGAATGGGTGGGGTGATGGAGGGGTGGGGTGGTGGAAGGATGTGGTGGTGGAGGGGTAGGGCTGGAAGGCTGCGGTAATGGAGGGGATGGTGGAAGGATGACCTGGTGGAAGGACGGAATTGTGGATGGAGGGGTGGAGTGATGTTGTGAATGAGGTTAGAGAGGAGGGAGGTGCCTAGGATTAAGCCACTGTGGCTTTCGCCTGTGGTGTTGGTGGGAGGGTGGCAGGGTGGTCAGCTGTGTAGGGATAAATTGGTTTGAACATCTGAGGAGAGATAGAGTGACCAGCTGGGCGGACACGGGGCCGCCATTGGAGCTGGGTCCGAGATGAAGGAGGCCACACACCCGGGCCGAGCCTGCCAACAGCTCCTTTGGAAGTTGCGGTCCTCAGCATCAGTCCGTGCTCGGACTGATGCTGTCGATCGGTCGTCGATCGGCCCGACCACAACCAGCCTAATATGGTACGCATGGATCATATAAGGCTGGTACTATAAGGCGATGGCTGATGGTATCAGGCGGTGGCTGGTAGTAGCAGGCGGTGGCTGGTGGTATAAGGCTGGGGGGCCGCAAGCGCGGCTCATGCGAGGTTCAAGTCCTCCGCTTCAACCTCCAAGTGCGGACGTCAAGGGCCGAGGGCCCACGCAGCGAGCGCCGGCGCCTGCCGAGCTCCAGCAGTCCTCCGCCTGCACGGCCGGCGCGCCCCCCGTGCCGGCCGTGACGGCGCCAGGTGACGTCACGGCCGTGACGGCCGTGACGGCCGCGCCTGTGACGGCCGAGTGGGCGAGCACTCTGACGGGCCGGACGGCCGGTCGGGCGGCGCACGTGACGGCCGGTCAGGTGCGACCTGGCCCGGTGACGTCACACGCGGCGGCGCGCCGCGAGACCGGCGGCCATGAAGGTCGGTCTGGCCTTCCGGAACAGGCGCCCGCCGCCGACGCCGACTGCACGGAGAGCGGCGGGCCGCGGCCGACCGCCACGCCACACTCGGCATACACGGCCAGTCTCGGCGGCGACCTCATGGGGTCTGTGGTGTCTGAGGTATGTGCCGAATGTCACTTGATGGGGTCTGTGGGGTCCGAGGAATGTGGCGAATGTTACCTAATTCATAAATACCTCTTATTTGACCCACTCTGTTTATCTCCACATGACGGTCTTCGCAAACTCTTCCCTGTCTACGCCAGGTCCTCATGTCGGTCCACACCGGGTCCACATATCCGTCTACTTGTCTGCATATCTGTAAATGGCCGCCATGTGGCAACACTGGGTGAGTCCGCCATTGCCGAGCTGGTAAGGCAGGGTGCTGTCCACGCGTGGTGACGACCCGTGGTGACGACCCGTGGTGGCGACCCGTGGTGGCGACCCGTGGTGGTGACCCGTAGTGTCGACCCGTGGTGGCGACCCGTGGTGGCGACCCGTGGTGTCGACCCGTGGTGGCGACCCGTGGTGGCGACCCGTGGTGGCGACCCGTGGTGGCGACCCGTGGATGGCGACCCGTGGTGGCGACCCGTGGTGGCGACCCGTAGTGTCGACCCGTGGTGGCGACCCGTGGTGGCGACCCGTGGTGGCGACCCGTGGTGGCGACCCGTGGTGGCGACCCGTGGTGGCGACCCGTGGTGGCGACCCGTGGTGGCGACCCGTGGTGGCGACCCGTGTGGCGACCCGTGGTGGCGACCCGTGGTGGCGACCCGTGTGGCGACCGGTGGTGGCGACCCGTGGTGGCGACCCGTGTGGCGACCGGTGGTGGCAACCCGTGGTGGCGACCCGTGGTGGCGACCCGTGGTGGCGACCCGTGGTGGCGACCGGTGGTGGCGACCCGTGGTGGCGACCCGTGTGGCGACCGGTGGTGGCGACCCGTGGTGTCGACCCGTGGTGGCGACCCGTGGTGGCGACCCGTGGTGGCGACCCGTGGTGGCGACCCGTGGTGGCGACCCGTGGTGGCGACCCGTGGTGGCGACCGGTGGTGGCGACCCGTGGTGGCGACCCGTGGTGGCGACCCGTGGTGGCGACCGGTGGTGGCGACCCGTGGTGGCGACCCGTGTGGCGACCGGTGGTGGCAACCCGTGGTGGCGACCGATGGACCGGTGGTGAACCGAAGGACGACAGCAGGAACTCCCAGTTTGTGACGAGGTCAGGTGACCCGATCTGAGGACGACAGCAGGAACTCCCAGTTTGTGCCGAGGTCAGGTGACCTGGTCTGAGGACGACAGCAGGAACTCCCAGTTTGTGCCGAGGTCAGGTGACCTGGTCTGAGGACGACAGCAGGAACTCCCTGTCTGTACCGGACGACATCCAGCAGGAACTCCCAGCTGGCGCCGAGGTCAGTGCCTCTGCGGCGGCGGCAGTGGCGGCGGACGTTCTGCTAGGCTGGAGGCGGGTGCAGACGGCGTGAACAGCGGCGCACGCGGCCGCTCCAGGACACTGCCGCACCGCTACCCGCCGCTACCCGCCGCTACCCGCCGCTACCGCACCGCTACCCGCCGCTACCCGCCGCTACCCGCCGCTACCGCACCGATACCCGCCGCTACCCGCCGCCGCAGCAGTCGCGGCTGAGGTCACACAGACTGGAGCTGCCATAGACTGGAGCTGCCACAGACTGGAGCTGCCATAGACTGGGGCTGCCACAGACTGGGGCTGCCACAGCCTGGAGCTGCCACAGACTGGGGCTGCCACAGACTGGGGCTGTCACAGACTGGGGCTGCCACAGACTGGGGCTGCCACAGACTGGGGCTGCCACAGACTGGGGCTGCCACAGACTGGGGCTGCCACAGACTGGAGCTGCCACAGACTGGGGCTGCCACAGCCTGGAGCTGCCACAGACTGGGGCTGCCACAGACTGGGGCTGTCACAGACTGGGGCTGCCACAGACTGGGGCTGCCACAGACTGGGGCTGCCACAGACTGGGGCTGCCACAGACTGGAGCTGCCACAGACTGGGGCTGCCACAGCCTGGAGCTGCCACAGACTGGGGCTGCCACAGACTGGGGCTGTCACAGACTGGGGCTGCCACAGACTGGGGCTGCCACAGACTGGGGCTGTCACAGACTGGGGTTGCCACAGACTGGGGCTGCCACAGACTGGAGCTGCAACAGACTGGGCTGCCAAGAAGAAGATGATACAGACTGAAGCTGCCACAGGGGATCTTCCAGTGAGGGACAAGACGTACTAGCATAGATGATTTCATACAAAGGGACTCATACAGCCAGGCTTTTGGGTTCGATCCGGCTACTGACAAAGGCGATCATAGGGCGACTGCACACAGGTTAAGATCAGAAGGAAATCACACCGACGAGAAAAGCTCTGGTGCCCAGAAGTTCAGCTGCAGTGAGAGTGGAGTGCTCAGAAAGGCAGGGCCATGTCATCAGAGGAGCTGGCAAGGCGACAGAATTACGGCGGTGTAAGCAGAAATGCCAACGTTGTTCGCTAATGCCTTGTTAAACTGGCGACGGACGTATGGAGACATGTCAATTAATTTTTTTGGACAAAGCGTTCACTCACACCTAGAATGGTGGTCCTCATCGCGGAATTTACAGCTATGCCCCTCTCTTTACCTGACCTTCATTCACACTACCAATTGAGGGTATCGTGAGACGCAGAGCCTCTGAGACGGATCAAGAGCAGTTTACATGCGAAGGGGCGGTCGGGCGGAGCGACCAAGAAAATTGGCGGAAGCCAGCTGAAGAGGCGGCGAGGGTCCATGGAACGCTTGGCTGCTGGTGTGTTACGGCGCGAGCATGGAGGCAGCCACCGGGAACCGACGCAGATATTGCGTCTAGCCAGGCTGTGTGCTAGTCACGAGATCTTCACTCCACGTGCATATGTATGTATGTGAATGAATACATATGTGTATAGGTATATGTATATATATATATACATATATATATATATATATATATATATATATATATATATATATATATATATATATATATATATATATATATATATATATATATATATATATATATATATATATATATATATATATATATATATATATATATATATATATATATATATATATATATATACATATATATATATATACATATATATGTATATATATATATATATATATATATATATATATATATATATATATATATATATATATATATATATATATATATATATATATATATGTATATATATATATATTCTTTCTCTCTTTCATTCTCGTTCTCTCTCCCTCTTTCTCTCTCTCTCTCTCTCTCTCTCTCTCTCTCTCTCTCTCTCTCTCTCTCTCTCTCTCTCTCTCTCTCTCTCTCTCTCTCTCTCTCTCTCTCTCTCTCTCTCTCTCTCTCTCTCTCTCTCTCTCTCTCTCTCTCTCTCTCGCTCTCTCTCTCTACTCCGGCTGAAGCTAACGGTGCCGGCAAAGGGAGGGGAGGGCACATCGGGTCGCGACCCCTGACGGCGCACCTTCAGCACCACATCGGCACACTGAGAGTGGCGTGGGAAGAGCGACACGACCCGCTGCCCCATTGGTCCGCAGTGTCGCTCGCGCTGTCGACGCCGATCTGACGAACACTCGAGCCTGTGCGCGGCTGTGACCTTTGACCCGCGACAGCCGGTCAGACAGGTCAGCACGACAGATGACCGTGCAAGTCAGCGGCACATGCAGTCGCCGGCAGGTCTCTGTCGGCGCGTGCACCGGCCATTTTCTGCTGGTCGTGCCTTGTCTGCACTGACTCTCGCCACGACCTCATTAGGATCGGTTTTACCTGGCAAGTGGCTCCTGCCGTGACCTGCTGTGACCTGCCGTGCCCTGTCGTGATCTGTTGTGACCTGTCGTGCCCTGCTGCGGCCTGTCGTGACCTGCCGTGACTTGCTGTGACCTGCCGTGACCTGGTGTGACCTGTTGGGACCTGCCAAAACTGGTCATGGCGTCACGTGTGGGACACCCCGGACCTGAGGGAGACATCGAGCCGGGATGCCTTTGTCTGGCCCGTATTTAGCTGATGGCACTCTCAAAGCTGGGAGCAGATGACGCAGCTCTCTCATCTATCGTGGCACCATACAGCCTGCTGTGATCCTCGTGGCGATGATACAGCTCTGTGTCGTCTGTCGTGGCCCGGCTACCCCCTGTTATGATCCGCGTGGCTATTATGCAATTATGTGTCATTTATCGTGGCACCATACAGCTTGCTGTGATCCACGTGCCTCTGCCGCCTGCTATGATCCACGTGGGTATACAGCCTGCTATGATCCGCGGACACACTGTCGTACATGTCCGCGTGACATATCCCTTGCCCTGACCTGACATGACCCAGCATGACCTGATTGGTGTGCGACTTGGGTGGCGGTTGTAATCTGTGTCGGACAACGTCGTCACAGTTCGGTCAATTGGACTCGGGTTTGTAGCTGCAGTGGGGCCTTATCACCAGCAGTCCCACCCTCCACCCCCTCATGCCGCCTCTGTGAGACGCAGGGAACAGGTCTGAGTTCCCCGCAGTGTTGTGCAAAAGCTTCCCCACCATCGTCATCATGATGGACGATTACGATATGATGCCTGTTGTCTGCTCATCCCGTCAGGCAGGCGAAAACAGCGGGACAAATGTCAAAGGAAGCAGAAATATTCATCATCCATTGTCACTTCTTGTGGTATAGCAAGATCAGTTTCTTGCCCAACTACTGCCTTCTCTAACATGTCAGCTGCCGGGTTCGTTGGAGTCAGTTGTAGTGCCACCCCCTCCTCCCGCGCAGTCAAACTTTGTTTGACGAGGCCCTGCTGTCATGATGTGTTAAGCGTGATCTTCACTGTATACCATTCTGTTCTGGTGTGATAAAAACAAACCTCATTCACGGAAATGGTTCCGTGGAATGAAGCTTGGGACAAAACCAACTTTTAGTCAATTATTTCCAAGCGCCGCCCATATAGCGTCATTGACTATTAGGCCTCAGAGCAGTGGGTGCGCTACAGTCACTGACTCCCGATCCCCCTCCTTGTTCCACGACCACGACTCTACCAAAGGCAGACGAGCAGAAACGGCAGACGGGGATTACCTCCCTCTGCCGGGGATTGCTTTGCCTCTGGATAGCTTCACCTCCGCTTTATGCATGCATTGTTGCTGGAAGTAAAATAAGATGCAATTTTCGGAGCGACATGTGCAACGAGAACTGCATTTAATGTAATAATTGATTGCATGAAAGAATCAAACTTCTCAACCACGCATGCGCTTTTTCATTAAACAGAGTTGCATAGCCAGGCTCTAGTTTTAACAGATGATTCGGGACTTCCTCTCACCATTCCTCGCCCACCCCCTCTCCTCCACACTTTTGCGGGCATTCGCAAGACCCGCACTGCATTTTCACCAAACTGCGACCATTTGGTCCTCATGGTACAGGTCAAGCAGCGCGACCAACCGAGCCGCATAATTTCACCTCCGAACAGACGACCCCCGGGCCGTGGCCGGGGGCGGAGGTCGGGGAGGGGGTCAGCTGACGTCTCGCTGGCCGGGTGCACGTCACGCGAGCCGCTTCGCACGCCGGTGACGTCACACGCAGCTGCAGTCGAGCGGGTCGCTGGGAGTGTCGTCTTGAGTGAGTGACCCGGGGGCACGGCGCGTGCCCGCGGAAGGTCGACTGACGCCAGGCCGCCGCCGCCGCCGCCGCCGCCGCCGCCGCTGCCGCAAACAAAATGGCCGCCGTCCTGCTCGGCCGCACAACGCCGGCTGACTTTGAGCAACCACCGCACGCCGGCAGCGTGCAGTGACGTAGCCAGGGCCGGCCCCGCCAGCCCTCCCCTCCCAGCTGAGAGTCGGGCGGACCTTCTTCACAACAGCACAGTGTCAGCCTGTCAGAATGACACCGGGCTCTTCAGACCGCATGAGACAGAAAGGTGGATAGTGGTGGACATTTCAGTGGTACATTTAAAGTCATACAGTCATAGTGTTAAGGCTTAATAAGAGCCACAGGGGCCCATCCGGGTTAAGCCTATCTGGAAAAGATACTAGAAAAGTACATGCTCTCACCCCAATCAATCCATTATCTCACAGCACTTTTTAATTGAGAACAGAATTGAGAACAGGCTCCAAAGAAACTTTCAAGGGTGCTTTCCCACATGGTTCCGCGTTAAGCTTTGTGGGTGTCTGGTAGGCTTCTTGGGGTGCGTAGCAGGGGCGGATGCAAGAGGCGCGGGGCACTGGGGGAATGTGCCTCACAACGGCCACAAACCAACGTTGAACATGTGTCAATGTCGTATATGTAACCTTAATCAATACTGCATTCAACACTTGGTCTAAGTGGGATGCTACTATTCCATTGTTCATAATTGCTAATATTCCATGTAAGCGGCAACTAAACTGCGTGGGTGCGCAGGAGTAGGTTTATTGGTGAGCATATGACATTCGTGGATGCGTTCGTACTCACAAAATATGGGACATTGCCGTTTCAGCTGACACGAGAGATTCGTCATGAGCGATTCAAGTGTCCGCACATTCTGAGAGATTTTGTTATTTTGACACGTCGTACTTACTTGCTTATTTACTTACTTACTTACTTACTTACCTACTTACTTACTTACTTACTTACTTACTTGCTTACTTACTTACTTACTTACTCACTTACTTACTTACTTAATTACGGCCGCAAGTTTATGGGTCCAGTCGCACCTGCGAAATGGGCGGTCTGGTCCATCAATGTGAACGCAATACTTTTGTTGTGACGATGAATGTTCAATGGACCCATAACATCAAACTTGACGTTTTAGCTTAGCGGACGAAAATCATGCTTCAAGTAATTTGACGTTCACGTTGGCACAATAAATAGCACCGCTACCAAGTAGGTACCAATAGAACCGCTAGTGCACTTCAAGTATGTCAAATCCAGCATTCTTGATCCCATAAATGCGGGGGTATGTGCATGTATTGGCAGCGATTCTGACGTCACCCGACAGTGTCGACACCGGGCGGGGCCAGCCGGAAGCGTGGCCGGAGCAGGCGTGTCCCAAGGTGGCCGCACCACCAACAGCCGCCCGCTGCCAAGGTCTCTCTGCGGCGGAAGTGGGCGGACAGGTGCCACGCCCAGCAGGCGGGGCCGTTCGCGGCTGCTCTGCCCCCTCCCCCCGCCTCCTCGGATGTGCGCTCTCTGCTGTTGCTGCTATGTATTTCATTCATGGCTGGATATCCCGGGTCTGTCAGGGAGGGGGCGGACCCCTGGTTTGGTACCCTGCTAATGCTAAATTTGTATTTTCCTCATTCAAGCTGAAGATATGTCCTGAAGACAGGGACCTGGACCCCCTGGTTCGATCATCTTTATGTAACTCGATCGGCTTTATGTAATTGTACTTTCTTGGGCATTTGCTTTCCAGTAAGTATGTTCAGTAATAGGTGTGAATGCATATTAAAAGTATTCACCGGGAAGTTTCGAGAAAGACTTCACTGGCGATTTCGTGCCATATTGACGAGAATAGAATTGGCACAAACCCATTCAAGTCAGGTAAAGTCCCAGAGAACATAAATAATGCACATTCCGAACACAGCTCCTGATGTGCACACTCCGCAGCCAGAAGTACCACAGTTCAACACTTCCCGGCGCGTGTTTATACACATATATTTACAAGGCAAGTATTCGTCTAAGGAGCTTCGGCAGGGTGGTGACAAAAATTTGAACTCCGGTTGGATTTTCTCTGGACTCGATCCGTTTTGAGTGAAGCGGATCGTGTGTTAATTTAAACATCGCTGGTTTTAGCGGTTTATTGCGAGAGTATAACCGCTACCTATTCAATGATCTAACCGCTAACTGCTAAACTAAACATGTGAGAAATGCCCCTGTTAGAAGGTATTTGAAAGGAAAACACTACGCCTACATTGTCCGAGACTGTATTCACCTGCATACAGTATCCATTTGCTGATTACTTCTTAGTACCGATGGTTCGAGTGGCACGATAGCTCCAAACCTCTGCTCCGTTAACCTTAGGACTTGGTGTGTTGTCATATATCGAAAAGCTGAAAAGCGAAACAAGACGCAAAGTGAAATGGTAAGACATCAATCTTTTATCACTTTAAGGATTTCGAAATTCAGATATACTCCAACAGATAATCTTCCATGCGGGCAATTAACTCCTTGCGGTTTTGAACGCCTGAAAGATTCGCAGCTGGGTCGGCCGTTGGTCTGCCGGGAGTCGGTGCGTCAATGAATTAACTGGTGGTGCGCCAAGGCTCACGGCTAGCCGGTGAACCAGCCACGCTGCGGTAAAGCGAGAAAAAAAAACAGTATAAAATAAGCAACAAAAACACGACTGAGTCGCCGATGACAAACAGGCCGTGGCGTTTTGACGCAGCTGCGCGTCATCACTTCCGGCTGTTTCAATTGCGCGGCGGCGGCGCGGCGGCGCGGCGACACTCGTGGCGCCCGTGTGTCGGCGATTGTGGCGCAGCGGCGGAAGCGGCGCGGCACGAGCCGCCTGTCGAGTCACTAATTAGCCGGCCGGCCGGTTAACGAGACGGATCGCCGACAGTCTGTCCGGCACAATGGGTGGCGGCACTCCGGCACAATGGCCTGGGGAACTCCGGAGCAATGGACTGTGGAACTCCGACATAGTAGCCTGGGGCACTCCGGCACAATGGCCTGCGGAACTCAGACATAGTAGCCTGGGGCACTCCGACACAGTGGCCTGTGGAACTCCGACATAGTAGCCTGTGGCACTCCGGAACAATGGGTGGCGGCATTCCGGCACAATTCCCTGGGGAACTTCGGCACAATGGCCTGGGGCACTCCGGAACAATGGCCTGGGGCATTCCGGCACAATTGCCTGGGGCACTCCTTCGGCACAACTGCATGGAGAACTTCGGAAGAAGCCTGAGAGCCTGGATAATTCAGGAACACCTGAGAAACTCATGAGAAACAGTCGAGGAAACACAGGAACGCCAGAGGAAGAAAGGAACAATATTCTGGAGAACTCGGAACAAAAGCCAGGGGATCTCAGGAACAATAACCTGAAGAACTCAGAAACAACAGCTTGGGACACTGGCAAGGGCATGGTGCAGTACGCCTGGCACAACATCCTGGTGTTCTCCGATGTGGCAGTCTGCGCCCATAGGGCAAATAATTTAATCACGTCATGGCAGCAAGAGCTTACAAATGAAAACCGAGCTGAAGCGCATGGCAGCAAACTCAGACAAAGGCGCGGAGCAAAGCACGAATTCAGGCACCGAGCTATGTGCACGGTGCAGGACTCGGAGCCAGGTACGGAGCTACACACATGGTGCAGGATTGAAAGCCAGGCACAGAGCTACGGACATGGTGCAGTGCGCGGAGCCAAGCACGGAGCGACAGACATGGTGCAGGACTCGGAGCCAGGCACGGAGCGACAGACATGGTGCAGGACGCGAATCCAGGCGCGGGGCTACACACATGGTGCAGTGCGCGGAGCCAGACACGGAGCTACGTACGGAACCAGGCACCGGGCAAGGCAGATTCTGGCTCGGCATCGCATAGAGCATCGCATCGCATCGGCATCGCATCACATCTGCCATGTCCTGGGTAGTCATGCCTACCTCTTCCTTCCATCAAAAATGGTGTACATTAATTATGAGACTCTTTGCCACCTGTCCACGTAACATGGACAGTCCACGTAACAGGGGTACTACAGGTGGAATGTATCCCCCAATGTGGCGCCCCTCTGGCTGGGGAAAAACGTCACTTCGGAAAGGCTCGAGTGAATCCCCCTCCCCACGCTCGACGGATTTCTCAGCCGAAGGTGCCTTTCTCAGAAGAAAAGACACCCATTTGAGACGAGAAGGCATCCGTTCAGTATGCCTCAGTATGCTCGATTGCACCTTTCCCCCGCTCAACGAATTTGTTTTCCGCCAAAGGCGTTCGTCCAAGGAAATGTGCCACCACCCGCATGAGCATTCCTGGCTCCGCTCCTGCCAGGTGACACTGGCTCCGCTCCTGCCAGGTGACACTGGATTCGTTCCTGCCAGGTGACACTGGCTCCGCTCCTGCCAGGTGACACTGACTCCGCTCCTGCCAGGTGACACTGGCTCCGCTCCTGCCAGGTGACACTGGCTCCGCTCCTGCCAGGTGACACTGGCTCCGCTCCTGCCGAGTGACACTGGCTCCGATCTTGAGATCCTGACGCCGAGGTCACATGACATCCGCTCAAGGAATACGTCAATGTTGGAGCTGGAGGTCTCGTACGCGGCACCGTGCGACTGTCCATAGGTAGCTAAGTCACATAAGTCGACTATGAGGGATGTGATACCCCTGCGTCGCCCCCCCCCGTCCCTGTGCAACATCTGTACTGCGACACTAACACGAGCTTCTCTATCTCTCTCTCACTGACATGCGTGTGCGTGTGGGTGTGTGTGCATGTGTCTTTGTGTATGTGTGTGTGTGTGTGTGTGTGTGTGTATGTGTGTGGCAGGAGACCTTGGTGTACCCTCTCTTGCGCTTGTGCGCATGTGTGACAGGAGCCCCTGGTGAACCCTTCCTTGCACCTGTATGTATGTGTGTGTGTGGGGGGGGACGAGGGCCGCTGGTGCAGTCTCTCCTGCACCTGTGTGTGGAGTGGGGACGGGGGCTGCTGGTGCGGTCTCTCCTGCATCTGTGTGTGTGGGGGGAGGCGGGGGCCGCTGGTGCAGTCTCTCCTGCACCTGTGTGTGTTGGACAGGCTAGCCGCGGCGGGGATGTATTCGGGTGGAGTCGCGTTTTTGGGTGTTCCGTGCAGCATGTGACCGGACAGCGCCCCTGCCACCCTTGCCACCCCTGCCACCCTGACTCGGCCCGCAGCTGAAGGTCACTGGGAGGAAATCGCTCCTCCACGAAACTGTCGAACCGACGGAAAAAGGCCTTCGTGGCTTCCGGCGCCACCCTGGGAAGTTGTTAAAATGTCATCAGGCCTCTGGTATCCCCGCCAAAACACAATGGCGCCAACAACGCCTCAGTCGACAAACCCCAGCAGCTGATCCAGTATCTTGCAGCATGTAGCAATGCATAGGTATTCGGTTCGAGTCAAAGCCCACGTCAAGCTCCGGCTTTGGTCCAGGTCAAAGTTCAAGCAATTTGAGTAAATAATGCAGACCCGGAATTTGATCAAGAGGTGGATCCAGCACTCGGACGGATCGCACTGTGGGGTTCGGTTGGTTGGTTATTGGTTTTACGACACGTCGACCGCTGAGTCATGTAGCGTCGCCAATCTCTCACGCCGATTGATCGCGGGCGAAGAGTAGCGACAGGTGAGACTCGAACCCACAACCTTTCGATTGTGAGACGAGCATCTTACCCCTAGACCACTCGTCCCCTATCGCACTGTTTGGCCCTCTCTTCCGCCATCGCGTGTGCATCAGACCTACCCGGGTCTGATTTACCCCAACCAGGCCACTGAAGGACAGAGAAAGGATCCAACACCGTTCAGGAAGGATATCTCTCTCTCTCTCTCTCTCTCTCTCTCTCTCTCTCTCTCTCTCTCTCTCTCCCCCTCTCTCTTCCCCTCTCTCCGCAGTCAGTCAGCAGCATGAGGATGTCACCAAAGCCGCCTTGATCTGGTGTTTTTGTTGACAGTCACAGGCTTCCGGAGGATATCGGCGCAAAAACAGTGCAAAAACGGTGTAAATGATACCGTGTGGTCTGTCTGGCGTCAATAATTGCGCCATAAATGTGTGTCGCCAGGGTGGCTCGCTTAGACAGATTCCGGCGGTGGGATTGACGATGGTGCCACCTGGTTGTCCGACAACGCACTAGGGATTACGACTCTGCGCAGCTAGGTATAGGTCCTCGGCAAATATAGAACGCGTGATTTCAGAACGAGGAATTTTAGAACGAGGGGCTTCGGATCCGGGGATCTCAGGACAAATCGCACATTTCCGTGGCAGATGTCGTGGGCGAGGTGTGCGAGCAATGATGTGCTCAACTATCAGTACAAAGTATCACATGTGTAAGTAGTGGATCAATTGAATTAAAAGTCGCTTGATGGCGACAACGCGAGACATTCACAAGCATGATAAATGTGTATGGGGTTCTGTTCAATCCAGGAGATAGCTGGGGAAATTCCCCACTGAATGGGTGATGACACCTGAAGAGGAAGTAGAACGAGATGACCGTCCTGCAAGCCCTGAGTGCGCGCGCTTTGTTAAATATCCAGAATACCTATTCGCAGGAGACTTCAGCTAACCCGCGAGGAAGCCGACCTGAGACGCAAGTACTCGCTGTTCTAAGATATATCTAAGATATTCTGAATAGCTGTCTTTGCATCCAGTGCAGTGGCGCATCCAGGATTTGAGTCAGGGGACCCGACGAAAATAATTTGGATGAAACACAGAGAGCTTTCGGCGAGCTATGCGCTTCGAAAATGTAGGGTTTTCCGTGTTGAAAATCTGAAAATTGATTGTTTGGTGAAGTGCTTATTTTGTTGCTAAGGTGGTGGGAAGGGGCGGGCCGGGGGCCCGCCCCCTGTTCTTAGAGGTGCATACCCACTGTGCAATAGTTGTGTAAATTTGACACTGCCGACCATGGTGAGCATGTTCAAAATTACAATGCTCCATGGCGAGGTGTTCAAATGGGTGCTGCGTTCTAAAACTGCCGCAGATATCCTCGTCATATTCTGACGCAACGACGTGCTGCACGTCCGCACTGGATGCCACAAGAGCGAAGAGCTGCGCTCTTCTGCTGGTGATGGTGCTGGATTTGTGCTTTAGGGCGCGCCGAGTGCATTGGTCATGTTGCGCCCATGTGCTCTTCCGGCAGCGGACCTACTGCAGCTCTGCAGCTGATCAACTGCAGCTCTGCAGCCGACCTACTGCAGCTCTGCAGCTGACCAACTGCAGCTCTGCAGCTGACCAACTGCAGCTCTGCAGCTGACCAACTGCAGCTCTGCAGCTGATCAACTGCAGCTCTGCAGCTGACCAACTGCAGCTCTGCAGCTGACCAACTGCAGCTCTGCAGCTGACCAACTGCAGCTCTGCAGCTGACCAACTGCAGCTCTGCAGCTGATCAACTGCAGCTCTGCAGCCGACCAACTGCAGCTCTGCAGCCGACCAACTGCAGCTCTGCAGCCGACCTACTGCAGCTCTGCAGCTGACCAACTGCAGTTCTGCAGCCGACCTACTGCAGCTCTGCAGCTGACCAACTGCAGCTCTGCAGCCGACCTACTGCAGCTCTGCAGCTGATCAACGGCAGCTCTGCAGCCGACCTACTACAGCTCTGCAGCTGACCAACTGCAGCTCTGCAGCCGACCAACTGCAGCTCTGCAGCTGACCAACTGCAGCTCTGCAGCCGACCTACTGCAGCTCTGCAGCCGACCAACTGCAGCTCTGCAGCTCTGCAGCCGACCAACTGCAGCTCTGCAGCCGACCTACTGCAGCTCTGCAGCCGACCAACTGCAGCTCTGCAGCTCTGCAGCCGACCAACTGCAGCTCTGCAGCCGACCAACTGCAGCTCTGCAGCTGACCAGCACGTTCCCTGCCGTATCGACAGGGCGTCAAATCCCATGTCTTGGACACCGGAGCCCGACAGTTCGCTATTTTCCCTCGCGTGTCCAGTGCTTGTGTGTGCACCTAATGCCGGTGTGTCATGTCCTGTAATCTGCGGGGGTGTCATATACTGTGTCAACATAATGTGTCAATATCATGCATCATCACCATCGGATGGAAGGTGAAATCAAGCAGCACCGAAGTGCGTGCAAAAAGATAAGTAGCCAGAGTATCGGGCGATGGCACAAAGGACGCCACGTCCCTGCAACTAACTGGGAATGTATGTGACAGATCGGTGTACATCACACGTAAATGCGCATCGCTTGTCGGTACATATCGCAGGTTAAGGCATATCCCAGGCCAATGCATCTTCTAGGTCAATGAACATCCCAGGCCAATGCATGTTCATGACCAATGCATATCTTAGGTCAATGCACATGCCAGGTCAACGCATACCCCAGGTCAATACATATCCCGGGCTTGTGTTCCATTCATGCTTTGTGATCCGGGATGATGAGAGGACAATTTTGGGGTGCCTCGTCGAATATGGAGAGGATGTGATGAGAGGATGATGATGAAACCTGTGACAGCACGATCTCAGTTTACACTTTCCAGCGAATCTTGAGAACTCTATCTCAGAGCAGTTCATTGCCAAATAGCACCATTTATTCCTAAAATGCAGCATATAAATTAGAGAAAACTGTTCTGGAGACGATAATACTCTGGATGCTAAGCATACCGGCGGAGCCTAATTTCCCAACCCTGCTCGCAGGTCAAAGCGTAACTCTTGCAAGTGCAAATCGCAGGCCAACGCATATCGCACGTGAATACGCGTCGCTTGTCAAGCTTATCGTAACTTAACGCATATCGCAAGTCAATGCACATCGCAAGTCAATGCATATTGGAGGTCACTTCATATTGCAAGTACATTCACTACCCTGAGTATAACAGGCAGAGACCTGCCTACCGCTCTATGCGGCCTAATTGGTCACAAAAGACATCAGCAGCCGGCCAGAAAGCCGAGGAAACGATCAAAACAAGGGGTTGCGGGCAGTGGCGTCGCCACGAAATTCTTCCAGGGGGGGCAATGTTGATAGGGGGCCTCCTGCTCCCCGAAAAGGGGCCTCCACTGTGTTAGGGCCTCCTCTTGCTTTTTAGGCTCTTAGTATTATTCCCGAATGGGAACATGATTTCATATTGATGTCTTGTTTGTTCTTGGCATCGTATATAATTTACGTAAAGCGCAATAGCAAGAATCTTTTTTTTTCGCTGAAAACCGAGCCATACCAGGGTATAAATAAGCAAATGTAGATAAATACGTCAGTGCCAAAACAAACCAATATCTTTATGCTTTATCGACGAGAAGAATCTTCCCGCTGGCCTCTAGATTGTAGCGAGCTGGTGGGGCTCGTGCTGAGCATATCTTAAAGATATCTCCCATTGATCAACCCACTTCCTTGTTCACCAAGTTTAACTGAATATAGCTAGGTTCATCACTACTGTTAGTCATTCCCACCAGCTTGATCTCATAAACAAACTTAAACGATCATTTCTCAGTCACAGGACAACAATTTCGCGAAGGTGACAACGAGAAGTGGATTGAATTGGTTTTCTGATCGTTATCTGAGGGATTTATTCAGGGATGCGGAGCCGGGAAAATTTTGGACGGCTCCGGCTCCGACTCCGGCTCCGGGGAAGTATCCCGGCTCCGACTCCGACTCCGGCTCCGAGTAAAATGTCCCGGCGGCTCCGGCTCCGGCTCCGGCTCCGTACATCCCAAACGTGATCGATCCATTAAGTAAGAGCTAGGGGGGATGTAAAAAAAAAGTTAGCCGCGACCACTCGGGGGCGCAAACTTCAGACAATTATAAGCAACTTTCCCATATAAACCCTGTATCTATCTTGCATCGGAAACTGGCCCTCGTAAACTGACGCTCGCTTCGTGCCGTATTGGGGCAATCAGAAGAGGGGAGACTCGAATCAACAACACTCCCCATCCCGTGAACGGTCCAAGGAACACCATTGTTGTAAATTGTAATGTTTGACCTCATCTCTAATAAGGTACAACAACCCGTTGATGATGTAAACAATGAACTTAACTAAACTAAACATGGAACTATTGCATTGACTACTGAGGCTAGAATATGGTTATTGGTTATTCTACCATTATTTTATATTTTTACATGTTACTCGTATTTAAACATTTTGGCGTTTAAAAATGCGTTTTCATACCATACCATACCATACTAGGTATAATGTGTTCATTTCACGTTTGATAATTTTGTTTAATTTACACCTCTTTCGGAGTCGGAGCCGCCCTGCTTTTGACGGCTCCGGCTCCGACTCCGGCTCCGAGTAAAATGTCCCGGCGGCTCCGGCTCCGGCTCCGGCTCCGGGCAAAATGTTCCGGCTCCGGCGGCTCAGGCTCCGGCTCCGGCTCCGGCTCCGCATCCCTGGATTTATTCATTTTTTTCATAACATTTGGTGCTGGCTGCAAGGCACTTGGCACAGAAGCTAAAATAATAAATACTCCGCGAATAAATTCACGGCAAGAACAAGCATTGAACAACCATGCATCAATGGCAATGCAACAATGTAACAATGACAATGCATAAATAATGCAAAACCTTCGAATTCCACGCCGTCACCGCCCATGGTTATCGATAACCGCCCATGGTTATCGCTGTGCTGTACCGTTTTGTAAATTATGTCGTTGAGAAGGTACTGAAGCTGGGAAGCTCTAATCATGCAGGCTGTAATCACAGAAGACAACTTTGTAGGAAGAAAATACATTTTAAAACATCATTCCTCCCATTTAATATGGGGCATCGGTGTTGTTTTGTATGCTTGTGAGGGGGAATTTACCCCCGCAATGTTGGCTTTGCTCAATGAGCGTAAGTTCTGAAAATTATTGAGAGACCAGTGACGCACCCATATTTGCGTCAAGGGAAGGGGCCAAACGTATTTGGAGGGGGTCCAACTACTGAATAAAGTCTTCCGATTTCGACCACTATTTTGTCAAAGGGGAACTTTTTAAATCAAATAATTAGTGATCAACTGAATTATCCTGTGGAGGGGCCTAATCTACCACTATCGTTTCTGATTCATCGGATTTCAACCCTAGCTCCCCCACCCTGTTCGAATGTATTCTTTTGGTATTCCTTGATAAGTCACCTCGCACTGCTGAAATTACACCTGCACAAATCACTTTAAGATGTAAAATTTTCCAATTTCAGACATTCCAGTTCATAGTGCCCGGTCGCCACGACACCAACGTTAGTGCACGTGCACACCCATCTTGCCCATTCGGCGTATTCGCCACACTTGGTGCGATGCTACGGATTCTGCTGGGCCTCCTACGCTTTGTTAATTGCTGCCACATGATAGACTTACGCCATATCTGACGTGATAAAATGCTTCGTATGGGCGTTCGCTGCGAAAATTAGATGAATTAAATTCGATCATTAGTTCCCTTCTTACCATATTTTATGGTGAAGAAATGCGGATACCCGCTGAGCTTTGATGCACCTCATATCTTTGATTAAACATGCTTCCAGGTTGGCTACCGAACCGAAGCCCTGCCTGAGTGTACTTCTTTGGACCCGTTTCGTATTTCTTCGTCTACGGATGTGTCCTAAGGCTCCAATGCATTTTTGTTAGAGGCCCAACGCATTTTCGAAACCCCTGCTCGTTTTAGGGTTTTGTTGCTTTTTTTGCGCACCGAATATTTTTTTTTAGTTGTCGGGGCGCTTTCAAAGATCTCGATGTGTTTACTTAGTGCCCGGTATTTTTGTTCGTTTTGGGATCATGTTGCTTTTTGCGGCCCCAGCCTCTTTTCAGGCCCTTGTGCGGTAATATGGCCCCTGTGTGCCTTGAGAGCTTCCGGTGTTTTTGTTTTTTGTTTTTTTAGTGTTCCCGGTATATATAGTTATGGCAACAACGCATGTTTTCGGACCCTGCGCTTTTTACGAGACTGCGTTTTGAAGGGCCAGTCGCATTTTCGGTCCTCGTTGTGCTCTTAGGGTCCCGCTGTATTTATTTGGGGCTTCTGACGCACATTTGTGGGGCCCCAGTACGATTTTGAGGCTTCGGTGCGATTTTTCTGGGTCCCAGCGCGACTTATCGCGCCCAGGCGCGTGGTTCCGGGACCCAACGCCAGTTATCTGGGCTCAACGCGATTTTTGTGGATCTCTTCTGAATTTTCTTTAACTTCCGAATCCCGCCCTGATTTTTCGAGTCCCTGGTGCCACGTTTTTGTATCTCACCTCGATTTTCTTCGAGCTCCGGTATGTTTTTAGATGCCGTACGTGATTTGTCAAGGCATCTGATGACATGTTCGGTGCTCCAGAACCATTGTCCTGACCCGGACTTTTTTGCAATCCCTCCTGATTTTGGAGGGCTCCGGCTTTATTCTTCGGATACCGATGGGACTTTGGGGGTCACACGGTGCCTATGTGGGGCCATAGACGCCAATTGTTGGCAGCCCCGACGTTAATTTTTGATGCCCAGACCAAATTTTTGGTACTACCGATGGGTCCGATCACGAAATTTTTGGTACTACCGAATTGTGGGTCCGAGCGCGAAATTTTGTGGGACCGGTTCGAGTTTGCGGGGCGCGTTGTACTTAGCTGTGACCCCAACGCGATCTTGGCGGTTCCTGTTGCAGATTGTCGTGCCTCGGAGCGAGTTTTCTGGGGCCCGACGTATTTACTTTGAGCCCCTACGCGAATTCTGGTGGACCGACGCAAATTTTTGTGGTCCCAGCGCGACTTTTGGGGGCCTCGGCTCGATTCTTGGGAGCGTATCCCTCTTAGGAGGGAGGGGCCCCTTTGATATGTCACTGCGGCCACCGAAGGAGTTCTATTTTTATATAGGTCCTTACGTGATATTTTTGGGTCCTGGTACGATTCTTCGGTCTCCAGGTGCGATTTTTTTCGGTGCCCTGACACGTTTTTTTCCAGTGCCCAACGGGTTTTGCGAGGACTTTGACCCGATTTTTTTGGGCGCAGAGTGACATTCCGGTTGATAATTGATTTTTGGGGCAGCAGCAACCTTTGAGGTCCAGGCGCGACTTTTTTGGTCCCCAGTGAGATTTTCGAAGGTTGCGACGCGACGTTTTTAGTCCAATGTAATCTTTCGTGTCCCGACGTCATTTGCTTGAATCCCTAGCGCGAGTTTTAGCGACCTCGACACTTTGTGGGTGTCCAATACGTTTTGGATGCTTTTAGTGTCATTGTTGGGGCCCAAGAGTGATTATCCATGTCCGGATTGTTTTTCGTTGCCCCGGCTTCATTTGTGTCTAAATGATACTGTTGGGGAACGGTACGACTTATCGTGCCCCTAGCGTGATTTTCATGATCCGGGCGTGCATTTTTGGTACCCATAGGCTCAGCGAGATTTTCAGGGGCCCCGGCCGGATTTTTTTGGGCCCATGTCGTGATTTTCAAGTACCCCGGCACGAGTCCTGCCATTTCAGATGCTTCTAGCAAATTATAGACCTCCTCTCGCATCTTAGGGGTCTCGTCTCATTTCCTGGAGCTTCTTTACCGGTTCTTGACGTCTTCTCGTCCGTCCTACCCTCCTCCATATTCAATGGTCCTCCTCTCCCGTTTTGGAGGACCTCCTCCCACATCCTGGGGCCCCTTTAACATGGCATGGGACTTCCTCTCATGTTCCAGGGGCATCCTCTGCCAAGTTAGGGGCCTCCTGCCACGCCTCGTGGGTCTCCTCCTTTGTCCTCGCAAAGCTTACCCGTCTTGAGGGGGATCTTCAATTTTGGAAACCTCGCCTCCTTCCATACCTGCTACCTACCACTCCAATTTTAAGGGCCTTCTCTCATTTCCTGGGAATTCCTTCCGGTCGTCGGGGCCTCATTCGGCCCTGGAGACCTCCTACTCCATCTCGAGGGACTCCTCTCGAGTCCGGCAGGGGCCTCCTTTTTTTCTTTTTGAGGCTTTCTTTTTCAAATTAGGGGCCTCCTCTCACGTCTTCGGGGCCTCCTGTTCCGCGTTTTGATTCTATCTTTTCCCATTTTAAGGTTGGCCTCTTATCTCCTGGTGGACTCCTGTTCTCTCTTAGGTGGCTCCTCTTCCAAATTACACGCAACCTTTCCTATCTCAGTTACCTTGTCATTTCCTGGGGACCTTCTTACCCGTCTTGAAGCCTTCTTTCTCGCCTGGGAGCCATCCCTCTTATCTAATGGACATTCTCTCCTATTGTAGGGGCTTCCTCGTGCATCATAGGGTCTCTTTCCAATCTTATATCGTCCTCTTCCGAATTAGGTGCTTCCTGCCACTTTTCTGGATTATCCTTTTCTATCTTGGTGGAACCTTACCCGTTTCGGGGACTGCTTTTACGTCTCCGAAACCTCATCTCATATCCACTGGCTTTCTCTTCCGTCTTAGGGCCTTCTCTCATTTTCTGAGGTCTCCCTTCCCGTATTGGGGCCTCCTTTGCAATCCTGGGGGCCTCCTTTGCAATCCTGAGGGCCTCCTTTGCAATCCTGGGGGCCTCCTTTGTAATCCTGGGGGGCCTCCTTTGCAATCATGGGGTCTCCTTTGCAACCCTGAGGCCTCTTTTGCAATCCTGGGGGCCTCCTTTACAATCCTGTGGGCTTCCTTCGCAATCCTGAGGGCCTCCTTTGCAATCCAAGGGGCCTCCTGTGCAATCCTGGGGCCTCCTTTGCAATCCTGGAGGCCTCCTTTTGCAATCCTGTGGGTCTCCTTTGCAATCCTGGAGTCCTCCTTTGAAATCCTGGTGGTCTCCTTTGCAATCCTGGGAGCCTCTTTTGCAATCCTGGGGCCTCCTTTGCAATCTTGGGAGCCTCCTTTGCAATCCTGGGGGCCTCCTTTGCAATCCTGGAGGCCTCCTTTGCAATCGTGAGGGCCCCCTTTGCATTCCTGGGGGTCTCCTTTGCAATCCTGGAGTCCTCCTTTGCAAACCTGGGGGCCTCCTTTGCAATCCTGGGGGCCTCCTTTGCAATCCTGGGGGCCTCCTTTGCAATCCTGGGGGCCTCCTTTTCAATCCAGGGGGCCTCCTTTGTAATCATGGAGGCCTCCTTTGCAATCCTGGGGCCTCCTTTGCAATCTTGGGGGCTTCCTTTTCAATCATGGGGGGCCTCCTTTGTAATCATGGAGACCTCCTTTGCAATCCTGGAGGCCTCCTTTGCAATCCTGTGGGCCTCCTTTGTAATCCTGGAGGCTTCCTTTGCAATCCTGGGGCCTCCTTTTCAATCCTGGGGGCCTCCTTTGTAATCCTGGAGGCCTCCTTTGCAATCCTGGGGGCCTCCTT
Source organism: Ashinkailepas kermadecensis (assembly GCA_034440615.1). NCBI lineage: Eukaryota > Metazoa > Arthropoda > Thecostraca > Neolepadidae > Ashinkailepas > Ashinkailepas kermadecensis. The sequence continues at coordinate 2,526 of JAOTOM010000982.1, read as the reverse complement.
TGCAATCCTGGGGGCCTTGTTTGTAATCCTGGAGGCCTCCTTTGCAATCGTGAGGGCCTCCTTTGCATTCCTGGGGGTCTCCTTTGCAATCCTGGAGTCCTCCTTTGCAAACCTGGGGGCCTTCTTTGCAATCCTGGGGGCCTCCTTTGCAATCCTGGGGGCCTCCTTTTCAATCCAGGGGGCCTCCTTTGTAATCATGGAGGCCTCCTTTGCAATCCTGGGTGCATCCTTTGCATTCCTGGGGGCCTCCGTGCCAATTGTTGGCACTCTCGTGATTTCTGGGGCCTCCTATCCTCTCCTAGGTGACTCCTTCAAATTAGGGGCCTCCTCTCACGTCTTGGAGGCCTCCTCTCGTGTCTCGTCGGCCTCATTGCTCATTTTTTTCCTGTGCCTTTCCGGATAGGGGCCTCCTCAAATTTCAGGGGGGGCGGCGCCCCCTGTTTGACGGCAGGGGGGGCGACTGCCCCCCTGCCCCCCCGGTGGCGACGCCCTTGGTTGCGGGAGGAGAAGCAAGTACAAAAACTCCGGCGCCGGTGGTGGGCATTTAATTTACACTGCAGAAGGCGCGTGCAGGAAAGTGGTTTGGGAATTTCTCACTCGTCGGGATGGAACATGAAAAGAAAAACATTCAGATAGATGCGACCAAGGGCGGATCCAGAAACCTGGCTTGGGGGAATGTTCTTAATAGTCGGATTTTGAACAAACAAATACAAATCTGCTATTAGCAGCTAACATTCTTCGGGTCTGTTTAAGACAATATTGATATAATACCATGTTTCTACCAGTCTTTTTTCAATCCCATTTTAGTGCACAATATCGGCAAAAACAGGCAAGATATATTGGGGCCAAGGCCCCTGTTCACCCGGGATTAACCCTCGGACGAGACAAGCTTATAAAACTTACCAACAGCTTGTACCTGGCATCGCCAATGTGCTCACCTAGCATTCAGAGGCTGGATGCTCGACAGCTCAGCAGTTGCTAGCTCTATAGCTCAGCAGTTGCTAGCTCTATAGCTCAGTAGATCAGCAGTTGCTCACAGGCAAGGGACTGGCAGCCCTGATGCGCGTGGTGAGCTGGCTTGTCATCATGTGCTGGTGCTGCACCCTAGCATCGTGTCAATGAACTTGTGCTGCACCCTATCATCGTGAACGAAGTGACATCTGTCGGCGCCAACCCGAACTATTGAAGGACATCTTAGAATGAAGTGAATTGTGAATATCATTAAATATTTGTGTAGCAAAATTAGACGCGAACAGAATGAAGGAAGTGAAAAGGGGGGGGGGTTACAATTGATCTGGGATAGGAAGGGGGACTCGAGTGGGCCTGTAGACAGATTGAGGACGACACCAGGATGTCCTACGAGAAAGCAGACGCACCGGTGCGTCTGGTTCCTCATCTGTCTCAGCAGATAGATACAAGTGCCGCATTATCCCATTGTGCTTGAAGAGACACACGTTTGACAGCACCTGAGCTGGGTTGAACAGGACCAGACCACTGGCTCTGAAGCCGTAACGATCGCCTCCTGGTACCCCGAAGTACCGAGTGTCATGATCGGGAGATCAGGACGGCTGGGCTGAGAGCCTTGAGCCAATCACAATTAGCGGAGAATAGCAGAGGTACACAAACCTGCCAACTCGCCTACCAGCGTAGGTGACAGATATTGGCTGAAACTATGCCGTTGTTGTCACAGATAATCATTATTCGAAGAAGGAAAATTATTCACCACATAAAGAAGATATATCACTTCAGGAACGACACTTTAACGCACAAATATTTGATGTACAGTTTAATTTTGGTCATTTCACAAACTATTCGCTTATATTTCGGTAAGTTATCACTGCAATTTCGAAACAGAACATTTGGCAGCGCTAACTCTTTTGGGACAGATCCCGGTGCACAATATCGGCTGCACGCAGCCAGCTCCATTAGGCTGAACCGTGGCGCAGTAGGCTGTCATAGATACGCCGTGACAGTTGATAGGGTTCGATTGCGGCGACCTGTGCTATTGGAGACCTGTGCTATACCGTTTTGGAGGACCTGTGCTATTGGAGTAGGTTAGGTAAAATCCGAAAGTTTAGAAATGTGACAGATTTATGGGTTGCAATGCTTCTAGGTGACATTCTTGACGTTTTGTGCACCTCTGGAGTATATACCCACCAGTTTGGAGGGTGGAAGAGGCGCCAGTATTCTCTGTTGCGGGGAGTCGTTGTCACCATCGCTGGGTGGAGGAGGCGCCAGTATTCTCTGTTGCGGGGAGTCGTTGTCACCATCGCTGGACATATGTCGCCAAGTCACTGGCAGTGAGTCCAAGGCCGACAATTTTTGGTTTGAATAGGGAAGACGACGAATTAACATTAACGAAGTACCAAATCAGAGGGTGCACATCCTCACAATCCACCCGCAGGATCTCCAGCCATGTTGCAACGCCATTGGTTCAAACCTGTTCAAATCCAAATACGAATCCACCATTCAACACCTTGATGTTATACCTCAAAATGAGGTGTGAATACTAGTCGGAAAAATATG
>JAOTOM010000981.1:0-53808 GCA_034440615.1 Ashinkailepas kermadecensis | reverse complement strand
CATGAGTCACAGATAGTACTTGGCCATCCATCAAGTACGGAGCCTTGATATGCTGCCTACCTACATGCATGATTTTGCACTTATCAAAATTAAATTTCATTTGCCATTTTTCGGACCACTTCACAAGCTCGTCTAAGTCTTTCTGCAGCAAGACCTGCTCATTGTGCCCTGTTATTGCCCTAAAGATCTTCAAATCATCCGTAAATTTCAAAACCTTACTGCTTAGGCCACTTTCAATGTTATTTACAAACACAATGAACAATAGTGGTCCCAGTACTGACTCCTGGGGGACTCCACTAAGAACATTTTGCCATGATGACTTCGTACCATTTAGCATCACTCTCTGCTGTCTATCTGAAAGCCACAACTCTATCCATTTTAGGATGTTACCTGCAATACCATGGACCTGAAGCTGCATCATTAACCGTTTATGAGGTACCTTGTCAAAGGCTGTGCTAAAGTCAAGATATGCTACATCAACCTGATTTCCCTGATCAAATTGTTCTGTAGCAAAATTCAAAAAGTCCAAGAGATTTGTGAGACACGATCGCCCTTTTCTAAACCCATGTTGAGTATCTTGAATCAATCTGTTTCCTTCCAGAAAACTAACTATTATATCCTTGATAATTGATTCAAGTACCTTGCAGACTAGGGATGTGAGGCTTACTGTCCTATGGTTTTCAACTTTCCCTCTTTCTCCTTTCTTGAAAATAGGAACTACATTTGCCCTTTTCCAATCTGTTGGAATTTCATTTTGTGAAACTGATCTACAAAATATTATACTAAGTGGAATTGCCAGTTCCTTTTCAGCTTCCCGCAATACCCTAGCATAAATTCCATCATGTCCTGCTGCCTTGTTTGGCTTTATTTTCCTGATATAATTCAAAACAACATCACTATCAATTAAATCAACATCATGTAACTGATCACCTGTCACTGAGCTGTGGTTCACAGTTGGCAGATTAGTGACATCCTCCAACGTAAACACTGATTTAAACTGCTTGCTCAGTTCCTCAACCATCTCACCATCCTCGCTCAACATAATCCCATTTACTTCCAGTGGACCAATGGTGCTTGAAACTTTACTTAGCTTGTAGAAACTAAATAACTTTTTACTGTCCCCATTACAGTTCCTAGCCAAATCCAATTCTTTTGCTCGCTTTGCTGCTCTGGTTTTCTGCTTCACAGCGTCTATAGGTTTTTGATACAACCTTAGTTTTACTATATTTGAAGCTTCCTTAAATACTCTAAATGCATCTTTCTTAGCCTTAATTGCTTTTGTCAAATCTGGTGTAAGCCATGCTGGCTTTCCTACCCTTCTTTTGCGCCTTTGCTTTTGGGGGACATGCATAATCTGAATTTCCTTCAAGTAAGATTTGAACTTTTCCCACATTTCACAGGCATTCAAATCGGAGAATTCTTCTTCCCATTTTATGGCACTTAAAGCCGCTCTCATGCAGTCAAAGTCTGCCCTGTTAAAATTTGGAACCTTTGCCAAATTATCCTTAATTGTCCCTGCTACGTGTGCCTTGAATCTCACTATGTTATGGTCACTTCTTCCCAGAGTTTCTCCTACAGTCAAGTCTTGAACTAAATCACTTAAATCCGAGAATACAAGGTCCAAGAATGAGCCCTGCCTAGTTAGTTCTGTTACAAACTGGTGTAAGAACAGGTCCTCTTCAAGGCATTTCCTAAACATTTTACATGCTGGGGAGCCAACACCAACATTTTCATATCCTTTTATATTAAAGTCACCAAGAATAAGGCATTTCCTCTGAAAGTTTCTACTGATTTCCTGACAAATCACCTTATCGATCTCGAGTTGCTGAGAATGTGGCAAGGTTCCTGATCGGTACAAAGCTCCTATTCTCAGTTTTTTGCTGTTGCCTTTTCCCACAGCAACATCAAGCCAAATGGACTCCACAGACACATTTTTAACCCCATCTGTTACTTTTTGATAACTGAATAAGCTACTCACATAGAGCATTACACCACCCCCTTTCACTGCTGGACCCCTATTGCATGAAAACATATTGTGTCCCTGGAACTCATAGTCCTGCAAGTTATCCCCAAAATACCCCTCACTGACCCATGCCTCAGTAATGCAAACAAAATCTGGTTCCTCCTCAGCAACATAACACTTGAACTCGTCAAATTTGGATCGAATACTCTGAGCATTAAGCATCATACACTTAAGAAAAGTTCCATAACCATCTTTGGTATTTACATGTTGAGTAGCTCTACCATCTCTGGATGAGCCACCACTCTGCCCCCTTGATCTACTGCCATCCCTATTTGCTGACTGTGAGGTTCTGTTGCCTATGCTGTCACTATTGGCATATCCATGAGATGGTAATGCCACTTCTTCCCTCCAAAGGGCACCGGTCTCGACTGGAAGGACGCCACTACGTGAGAATATGTTTGCTATTATAGCAGATATGTGGTGGAGCTTTCCTACAAATGTTTCGAATACTGTTGGGGGGCTTTCATGGCGACTTTCCACACGGTCCGATGTAGGCCTACCGGTGTAATATATTTACAAAAGAACACGGACAAAGAGAATGTTCGGACAATGGTACTAATTACTAGCGAAGCAAACGCAGAATGACTTCATTCCCAGGCAAGGAAACTATTAAAATGTGCAGCCCACTCCGCACCTGCCGTCACATTTTGTTACCCACCATTGTCGCCGACTCTCCTCCCCAGCACGATGGGCCACGTGATTGGTTGACTATGGCACGACACTTGGGAAAATATAATGTCAAACCGTCTGCAGCATTCCTTGCAGTCAGCTGAGACTTACATCCATCGCAGACCAATGCACACAGCCGTTATCTCAATCTGAGTCTTGCCACAAATGGCCTTGCCACAGATCGTGCAGATCGTAGTGTCACATACTACAATTTGATCTTGCCCACAGCATGAACATCCCTATGGTGGTAATTGAAGGAGAGTCGACTAACAAATATTTCATCTGTGGAGGTGCAGATAGGCCCGGCGAAAAAACAAATCCTAGGCACGCCATAATGCAGGGTAATAGCAGCGTCTTGTGCACCAGTTCCATAGGAGCATAGGAACCGATACAAAGTGAGCGTAGGAACCGGCATAAACCTAAACATCCCTCACGGAGCCCGGAGGAACAGGAAATTTGAGTCCATTTCTTTCCACACGATGCCATGAGGCCAATGCCTAAGCTGACCCACAGTTGTCGGGGCATGCGTCCCTTCTGTCTCGCCTGTTCGCATGCCAGTGGTTCCATGTCCTTGTTGAACTTGACCGACAGCCACTCACGATCACCCACATCAACATGTCGCTCTAGCCACCTCGGCAGCAGAGATGAGCACCAAGCATATCAGGTAGCATGCGCATGCGTCTCATCGCAACACGTGAGCTTTACTTTTGCTAATTGCCATCATTATTCCCTCCAAAACATTAGCCAATCAGCGACTGAAATTGACTGCACTTGACCGCCATGTGCGGATTAAATTCGGTGATCTCTTGCCGCTGATTGGCTAGAGGATAACAGCAACATAACAGCCGCATAACAGCAACAGTAGCAGCACCCAAAGCTGCAGCAGTACGGCAGCAGCGACGGCAGCAGTACACAAAACGGCAGCAGTACGGCAGCAGCGACGGCAGCAGTACCCAAAACGGCAGCAGTACGGCAGCAGCGACGGCAGCAGTACCCAAAACGGCAGCAGTACGGCAGCAGCGACGGCAGCAGTACCCAAAACGGCAATAGTACGGCAGCAGCAACGGAAGTAGTACCCAAAATAAGGCACTCAATATTCAAGCTTGTGAGCAGAGGCAGAGTAGTATAAAAACAGTGACGTCCTACGTGCTGCCACATCCTGTTCTTTTTCGATTTTCGCTTCGGGAAAAATACCTGAAAGAGGGGGAAAAGGCTAACAACGTCCTCATGGTGAGGAACCACGGAGCCCAACAGCCGAGACGTTCAGAGGCCAATTTCACTAACATCACAAGCTATGTTATGTGCAGAATGTCACACCGAATTTGGTGTGAACACACCTTTAGGTAAACTTCAAGTATTATCCTCACACTTTCTTTATATTAACAAGGTATTTAAGTCACCGTCAGCTGACTACCAGTCAGCTGTTCGTGACCTAAATATTAAATTAAATTAAATATAATTAATTATATAAATCTTATTAAATTAAACATAATTAAACGAGATCACTTAAATGTGTATTCACACCAATTTCGGTGTAAATACACAGCTTGTGATGTTAGTGAAATTGGCCTCAGAAGGACAGTTGTATCGAAGAGCGCACGCCGAGGATATTTTTTTTGGAAGGGGAGGGGAAACATGCTTTCCCATGTGTGACGATGGGGAGGGGCGAGTTCCCCTCCCCCGCTTCCGCCGCCACTTCTTCGCATGCTATTTTAGCTGATTTGCGAAGTAGTCTGTTGGAGCTAAGCAATGTGTAGGGAAGTTCCTCTAGGCCAGTGAAAAGTCCGTAGAACCAACGCGCCGCGAAAACCTCAGTCTCAAAGTTCAGCACCAAATTTGCTCTTTATTTGAGCAAGGCGAACCGGGCGTGATTACTCGAACAGCTCGTGCATATGTACGGATACAAGGCAACCGCATAGCCGAAAGTTTATAAGTACTGGCAGTTAATTTGGACGCAACTGCCAGCACCACAGACAACAGTCTAGCGTGTGAGAGAGCTCAATCTCCTCTGATCTCTTAACTCTGTTACTTTCGACTATATATATAATGGCCGGCCACTACCTGCTCCCGGTCTGGTGGCTCCGCCCACGACGATCGCCATAGGTCCAGATGGGGGCGTAAACCGGAATGTCGGCCTTAGCTACTCCGGATACAGGGGCGCCGGTTGGTCAGCGACCGTCGGCTCTCGTATCGGAACAACACATCACACGACGATAAGCGTTTCCTGCCTGCAGTCGACAGTGGCATTCCTAACCTATCTAGTCCGGATGCAGAGTCGTCGCTGTACGGCTCCGATCGCCAACGTAACCTTGGTGTCTACGTACATAACATTGGTGTCAGCATTCGTCGCGGTCGGCGTCGGTGGCTCAGGTATCGGCCGTAAATCATAACATGCATTAAGACGCGTCCGGCCGGCCGTCAACAGTGGTGGCATGATTCACGCGACACGTGGCGTTATATAACGACTTTTCTAACGATGAGGGCCGAACGGTACAATTATATCCAACATTGTTGCAAATGTAACTCACCTGATCCCATTTTACAGTATGCTATACGGCGTCTCAGGTCGCTCAAATCGTCTCAGATTTAACCTGTCGCCGCGACTACTGAAACAACCGTGAACTTTGTAGTGCTATGGTACATATATAGGAACAAATGCATGTGTTGTGGTTTGATGTAAGTATTGTCTGACCGGGGGTATGACATGACATATGGTCATTCATTCATTCAGCATTCAGCATGCTGCATGGACAGAGAGCTGAGTAAAGTATTCATTTATCTGATTCATCGATGGGATGTTTGTAACTGACTTACCGGCACATCGAAAAATCGAGAAAAGATCTGTTCTCACATTGTCTCACTGGAACACGGTGCCATATATGTCACCGTGCCCGCGTTCCGTGTCATTATCAACATGTGAAATATCACATGTTCACCGTACAACGGAACAGTCTCCACTCTCTACTACCACATACAGGTCACGTGAACATAAGAACTCTCGCAAAGTAATAACACTAAAAAAGTTATGCTCAGATTTGTGTTGCCCTTGTGGCCATCTGAGCTGCTGTTGCGAATCACGGCATCATAGCGAAGTGAATCATTTCTGCTACAGCCGTAGGCGAATCCAAGGGGAGAATCCAACAATAACCTTCTCCTGGGGCTAAGGTAGGACAAAAAATTGACATTCATGAATTTGAACATAAATCTAAGCAAAGTTTGCTACAAAACGCTTCAGCACTCTTTGGTACAAATGAAAGTGAAATCCGGTTAGTTTTTTTAATGCCTGCAACATTTCTGATTTTGTTTCCCTTCTCAAGCCGATCTTTACTCCAACCTTGTGTCTGGGACCACCCTTCTACGTACAAACCTCATTTACAGAAATACACATTTGTGATGGGGAGAAGTGATGGATTTGGATTTGTCGAGTCGGAGAGACATCAGGTATGGATACATCTTCAGTTATCCCGCATTCACTCTAAAAGACAATAATGCTAAAGAAAATGTGGTGCATTTTACCACACAGGATGGGTTTGCCTCTGTTTGTCGATATGAAACAATCGAAGCAGAGATAAAGCCTACATTGAGATCTCTGTAAAACCAGCCTCCTTTATCTGTGCAGAACAGCCATGCCTAGATGAAATCGAACAAAAAGTCAAAACTGCACAATGGTGCCAAAATAGAGATTCGAATATTTCCTATTTTCTTCCAAGGTGTTTCATGGGGAAGGTCTACTTTGCAGCCAAGGTTAGCAGCTAAAAGCATACTCTGAAATGTGTGGGACAAATTACATGAAATCTTTACCAATCGATTCAGAGGATGCGATTTCATCATTAGGGCTTTCGAATATCTAAGCTTGAAGCAATTATTAGCAATCTGATGTATGGTTGCAAATATGGGCTCAATTGCAGCCAAAACTGGCAACCAATCGATTCACCGCAAGCGATTTCATCGGCGCTTTTGAATATCTAAGCCTGAAACAATGTCTAACAATTATAAATAGGCCAATTCTGTTGCGTTCAAAACAATGCTCCGATATGGCTGGGCCGATGTCCATGCAATATTAACCAATCGGTTCAGCATATGCGATTTCATCGGCGCTTTTGAATATCTAAGCCGGGATCAGTGTCTTACAATATTTAATTCACCAATTCCTAGATTTCCCTATTGTAGCCCAAACCATGCTCCGAGATGGTATGGCCGATTTCCATGGAAACTGCATTAATCGTTTCAACGTGTGGTACTTCATCGGTGACGTTTTCATGCAAATCGGTCCGGCCATCTCGGATCATGGTTTTGGCTACACATGGACAAATCTTGGAATTCATTCATCAGGGATTGGTAGACACCGTTCCAGGCTTAGATATTCAAAAGCACCGATGAAATCGCATGCGCTGAATCGATTGGTGAAGGTATCATGGAAATGGGCCCAACATTCTCAGATCATGGTTTTGGCTGCAATTGGGTCTGTATTCACAGGCACATTAAATATTGCTAAGCATAGTCCCAAGCTTGGATATTCAAAGGAATCGATGATATCGTATCCTCTAAATCGATTGAGGGTAGATCAGTTCAGCCATCTCGTAGTATGGTTTTGGCTGCAAGCTTTGGTTGCAAAGCAGACCCTCCCGTCTTTGTGACATTAGGTGGTCAGTAGTCCGGTGGCGGTGACTATCCTTGTATTTGCTACAAATGAATCATCCAAAATCAAGTGGAACATAAATGTATCTTGCACACAAGAGGAAGCAAACAAGTCAATTTGCCGCTTTCGACAAACGAAAATATCAAGAGTCTGTTGGGTCTCTTTATGTCTGCTTGGCCTTAAGAATGATGTAGAAACAGCTGACCAGCCAAGGTCACAGAAACGGGAAATAAATTAAGTAAGAACAACGAACAGATCAATAAAGGCGGACCAATGCGAAGCGTCCCCTGATTCTAGCACAAAGTAGCATACCGCTCACAAAGTATAGGGTGAACAATGGGCATAGCTTTTGTTGTTCAAGTGTATTTTGACGTCTCATAAATGCCACCGATTGAATTGCCTTGTTCGATGGTTCATGACAATTTTTCTAGCAATAATCAGGGTCCGTTATTCTGCAGAACACTGGCTGTTATTGGCGGTAGACTGCTGGAAGACAAAATACTGAAGTGCATTGGTGTTCATGTTAACTTTCAGTGACACTGGGACGAGTCCTAGGCGTATGGTAGGGAATCATTTACGCAATTTTGTTGCTCAAAGCTCAGCAATGATAAATATGAAAAAACGTGTGCCTTATTGTACGAAACCGCTGTTTTTCAGAATATTTGCCTTAGCACTAGGACGTAAAACCAATCACAAAAAAATTGTTGGATCCAGGCAGTGAACCCACCCGGACCCACCCAAGCTTTCCAGATCCCTGAAGCTGGGTGGTCCTGACTCCACCAACCTTCCCCTGGTGTTTCCACCCACGCTGTACACGGCTTGTGCCATTAATCTTGCGTCCTTTGTTTCCATGTAAATTCACAAGCAGCGGAAATAATATTGCTACTTTAGCCTTCTGAACAGTGCCTTTCACCAAGGGACAAAGATCACATGCGTTTGGTGCATGGGGCAAAGAATATGCCCCCTTTCGGGGTTGGAGGGGAGCATGGCCGTATTTCCCTCCCCTCCCTCTGGACCAGCTCCTGGCCCGAACTCTGGTCACTATTAATACCATACATAATCATTTTTACCTGTTCTGCAACCGTTGTCAGTGTAGCTCAGTAGTAAATTATTCGTGAAATATGGTGGAATATGCCACTTTCTGAGCACTGAATAGATGAAGTAGTAGTCTGCGACACAGCCTTTCCAAGGACGTATCGCACGTCACGACTATGAGCGGCATTGGCATACATCGTGCTTGTTGATGTGTGCTTATGACGTCAGTTATTGGGTTGATGTGTGCTTATGACGTCAATTATTGGGGTTTTGGGGCGGATCCACTACAGAGGTCATGCAGCGTCCCCATGTGTGCTTATGAAGTCTCCATGACCTGTTTCTAAGAGTATTTCGTGTAAAAGTAGCATGCATATGCTCACTATTACGGATTGTGATACACAAGCATCTCGTAGCACAATTCCAGGTATAGAGATTATCTATGATGTAGTCTGCTAAACAATGCCATTTGTTGATACCATGGCATTACGATCATTATTATTAGCATAGGTGTCCCTATATTAGGTGTCGCCCGAAATTAATTGAAAGCATGCACTTATCAGTATACTACTGGCTCAAGATTGAGTTTGAAGGACTGAAACAATATTTCAATTAGCGTGCTTCCATGGCCAGTTTCGATATCCTACTGTATTCGTTTCGACATCTCACACCTAACTAAAAACTAGTATGTTAACGCTGGTGCAGCTGCTGCGTCACAACGTGCTGTGTGCATTACTCTGTGACTTCACTGTGATTCTGTGACTCTGTGGCTTAACAGCCAACATGGACGGTAAGTCACGATGATTCGCATTAATGAAATAGAATGAAAGCGTTTAAAACATGGTTGCCATTTAAGTGCTGACCTGACTTGGTATGCATTGTGTGGTGCATAACCTGGATTCGTTACCGACTGTTTATGACTCAGACAGTTTTCTTTGGAGGAGTGGAGACTTCTGTTGGCATGACAGCAGCCTGGGCATGGTGTGTGCCATTTATCTAGCGTGCTTTGCTTCCATGCAAAGTTACGAGCAGGGAAAATCATATTGTTACTTCAGCCTTCTGAAGGGTGCCTCTCACCAAGGGAAAAGATCACATGGGTGTGGTGAGTAGGGGGTTCGATTGTTCGATTCTCATTTAAGCTAGTCTTGTCTTTGTACAAAATCGCTTGTTCTATAGACTGCGATGGGAAGATTAAGCTAGATCTCACTTAACCCTTTCCAATGAGATCCTCACACCCCGTCTCGGGTCGATTGAGGGGGGGTCGAAAAATGTCCCCTCTAATCTCCAAACTAAGCGTCGCACGAAGACGAAAGAGGTGCAATCGGAAAGCGCTCGACGAGTGGGGTCCGAAACAAAATTTTACCCAAAATCCCCAAAACTTTTATCACCAAAAGTAGCGGGGTCTATAATCACGACTGACATCATGTTTTTGGCTCTGGGGAGTTCATTTTGGGGGGGATTTAGAAAACGAAAATTATTTGGAATCGGAAAAGGAAGTCTAAATCGACCATGGCCCCAACATTTTCGCCAATCCAAAGATCAATTTTAATTTTGGAATTTTCAAAATTCCGAGTTTTCAATGTGTAAAATTTGTATTTCTCTAATGGGTAGAGCGGACCGCAAAACGTTGCTTGAAGTCAACTTGCTCTCATAAAAAATGCTTATTTTAGCCAGAATCTTCGATTTAACCCCTAATGGGTAAATGTGAAAACTAATAGGTCATCAAAAACGAAAAACAAAATGAAATTCCTTCGGCGTTTTTCGTTGCATCCCTAAAGATAACCAAACGCTGAAAGTTTATTCAAATATCTTTGCCCGTTAAAGCGTGACGACTGGTTGAACTTGTTTTGGAGGTAACCTCACTTAACCATAACTCGTTATGGTCGTTACATAACTCATAACTCGTTCACCGTAGATGAACTGACCACAAAATTTTCACACAACATGCCAAATTGATGTGAGAAATGGTATGCGAAATTTAAACGCGCTACCGCGCGCGGTTTTCCACTATTCACGGAAGGTCTTAGGGGGGGGGGGGTGCAAAAAAACGGGACATATCTTCGTTTGGTCGTTAATGGGCTTTACGACACATCGACCGTTCAACCATGTAGCGTCGCCAATCTCTGACACCGATTGGTCGCGGGCCAAGGGTAGCGACAGGTGAGACTCGAAACCACAATCCTTCGATTGTGAGACGGGCAACTTACCCCTAGAGTATTCGTCCCCACTTATCTTCGCTTAACACGCGCACTGGAGGGAACGGGGCGAAATCCGCCCACCACTCCATTTTTTCGTACATACCTCCAGATTGTACCGGTCGATATACGCCATTTTTGTGCGTACCGGCTTAGGAATGACCGGCGCGTCGTTTAAAGCAAGAAAAATAGAAATCGGCCGAAAAGTTTCGGGTTAGGGGCCGTTAAAATAAACAAAGTCGTGGCGCCAGACCACACAAATCGGCGCTGATGCGCTTCCCGTATATCCGCAAAAGGGAAGTGTTCTTGGCAACATTAGCGACTTGTTTGATGTATATTGATATGCTATATAGTTTCAAGGTCATGTTAGGTCACCGAGGTCAAGTCAGGTCAAGTTCATGACAGGTTAATGGAACCAAACTTGGTCAACTGGAATGTTGTCATAAATGCACTACTGTTTGCCATTGTGTACCTAAGCGTTTCCATACTTTATTCATGTACTTCACTCCTTTCTTCGCGAAGCCGATTGCGCCGAGCTGCCCGACGGAGCAGTCGGGCGGGTGGCCCGGTTCCGGTAACTGGAACAGGTAACTGACCTGATAAAGTGCTGTTATATAGGTGATCTGAGGTCAAATGTCGGGTCTAGCATCTGTATTGCATCATTAGTAATGTCCAACACATCATTGATGCCCATTTTGGAGCATTTAAACACAATCACAGCGATCCATAACAATGACAAGCCAAGGCACGCAAAACAAGAACATTTTGACAAACGTGACCTCATTTGACCTTGAAGATATTGACCTAAGGTCATGAAATTTGCACACAATAGAGTTTACTACCGTACCCATCTACTCTGTGAATTTGGTTCCTCCAGCTGTAATAGGAGCCGATATATGTTTTGGGGGCGGAATCCGCCCCCCCCCCCTGCAGTGCGCGTAATTTTCAGAGGCCCTCCAGGGCGCGTGTTAAGCCGTCCGATCGCGGGATTATTTTCCACATAAAATAGCTGTATATTATGGGGTAGTATGAGTTCAAGTGTAGTCACCCTTGTATGAATTGTGTTTGTGGTGCAACTCTTTCACCGGTATTTAAATGTCTTTTTGTCATGCCTGTCGGCCCGACCCCTACAGAGCATCTGGAGCTGTTATGCTGACTGGAGACTGTGACACGAGCAGCCCAGGCGGGTTATATGCTCATGTGTGCACGGAGGTACGACCTCGGCATCTGGAGCTGTTGTGCTGACTGGAGACTGTGAAACGAGCAGCCCATGCGGGGTATATGCAGCTCATGTGTGCACGGAGGTACGACCTCGGCATCTGGAGCTGTTATGCTGACTGTATACTGTGATACGAATAGCCCAGGCGGGCTATATGCTCATGTGTGTACGGAGGTACGACCTCGGCATCTGGAGCTGTTATGCTGACTGTATACTGTGATACGAATAGCCCAGGCGGGCTATATGCTCATGTGTGTACGGAGGTACGACCTCGGCATCTGGAGCTGTTGTGCTGACTGGAGACTGTGAAACGAGCAGCCCAGGCGGGGTATATGCAGCTCATGTGTGACGGAGGTACGACCTCGCGGGGTATATGCAGCTCATGTGTGCACGGAGGTACGACCTCGGCATCTGGAGCTGTTATGCTGACTGTATACTGTGATACGAATAGCCCAGGCGGGGTATATGCTCATGTGTGTACGGAGGTGCGACCTCGGCATCTGGAGCTGTTGTGCTGACTGTATACTGTGATACGAATAGCCCAGGCGGGGTATATGCTCATGTGTGTACGGAGGTACGACCTCGGCATCTGGAGCTGTTGTGCTGACTGTATACTGTGATACGAATAGCCCAGGCGGGATATATGCTCATGTGTGTACGGAGGTACGACCTCGGCATCTGGAGCTGTTGTGCCGACTGTATACTGTGATACGAATAGCCCAGGCGGGTTATATGCTCATGTGTGTACGGAGGTACGACCTCGGCATTTGGAGCTGTTGTGCTGACTGGAGACTGTGAAACGAGCAGCCCAGGCGGGGTATATGCAGCTCATGTGTGTACGGAGGTACGACCTCGGCATCTGGAGCTGTTGTGCTGACTGTATACTGTGATACGAATAGCCCAGGCGGGCTATATGCTCATGTGTGTACGGGGGTAAGACCTCGGCATCTGGAGCTGTTGTGCTGACTGTATACTGTGATACGAGCAGCCCAGGCGGGGTATATGCAGCTCATGTGTGTACGGGGGTACGACCTTGGTATCTGGAGCTGTTGTGCTGACTGTATACTGTGATACGAATAGCCCAGGCGGGGTATATGCTCATGTGTGTACGGAGGTACGACCTTGGTATCTGGAGCTGCTATGCTGACTGTATACTGTGATACGAATAGACCAGGCGGGGTATATGCTCATGTGTATACGGAGGTACGACCTTGGTATCTAGAGCTGCTATGCTGACGGTATACTGTGATGCGAATATCCCAGGCGGGGTATATGCTCACGTGTGTACGGGGGTACGACCTCGACACGAAATACGCCCGTCAGCTCACCAGGTTGGCAACAGGTGGCCACGAAGCGCCACATGCAGTGGCGACGTGGCCAAAAGTCAACCGGGATCTCTTTGAATAGTGAAATATTAACGTTGCTATTTTGGTCAGTTTGATGGATATTTCGTCGTGATATATAGCCATTAGTCACTCATAGGGAACTTCGAATAATATAAATTTTGCTTTGCATTTCGCGGCTATTTATGCTAGGGACGTACTTTTGACATCATTACTTATTTTTCAAAGTAATTCAGGTTCCCTCTCGTCATAGGAAATGTGATTAGCGAAGCCTTGTAACGACACGCAACCCGGATAAATACGCTACGTTGGATGGGAACGGCAGTGCAACAACAACAACAACAACGGTGCCTTCAAACCAGTTCGCAACCAGAGACACAGTTCGCAAACGAAACCCAAGACCGGCCGCCACTCACGTGACACTTGCGCGTGAGGAACATTGACGGAGCTGCATTGGCACTGACGGTGTCGCATCGGCCGACAGCGCGCCGGCGCCGATCTCAGGCCACCGTGAACACCATCGCGCGCCGCGCTCACGCTCACACCCACACACACGCACAGTGCAGGCCGGTCGCGCAGCGCCGAGTGGGAGGCGGCCGGCCGCCTCGCTCCGGCCGGTCAATACCGCTCCCGACGTCGGCGAGCGCCGCTCTTCCTCCGCGGCCGGCGTCGCTCTGCCTCCGCCGCAGTCGACATTGATCGGCCCCGCCGTGCACCGGGCTGGTCCGGTCGCACGGCTGGTCACCTTGTCACCTGGTCAGTTGGTCCGCTGGTCAGCTGGTCAGCTGGTCACCTGGTCACCTGGTCACCCGGTCAGTTGGTCCGCTGGTCAGCTGGTCACCTGGTCACCTGGTCGGCTAGTCAGCTGGTCAGCTGGTCGGCTGGTCAGCTGGTCAGCTGGTCGGCTGGTCATCTGGTCACCTGGTCACCCGGTCAGTTGGGCCGCTGGTCAGCTGGTCAGCTGGTCAGCTGGTCACCTGGTCCGCTGGTCAGTTGATCTGCTGGTCACCTAGTCACTTGGTCGGCTGGTCACTTGGTCGGCTGGTCACTTGGTCGGCTGGTCACTTGGTCGGCTGGTCACTGGTCGGCTGGTCATCTGGTCACCTGGTCGGCTGGTCATCTGGTCACCTGCTCAGTTGGTCAGCTGGTCAGCTGGTCACCTGGTCAGCTGGTCAGCTGGTCACCTGGTCAGCTGGTCAGCGGGCCCCCTCGGCAGCCATACGGCCTCCACCTGCAGTGGGTGCCCGGGGCAGGGGCCGGTGACAGCCGCGACTGGACTGCAAATATGACGTGGGAGTGTGGACGGTCTGCAGACTCGGCAGGTGTCTGCAGACCGCTCACCTGTTGACCGAATGTGCTGTGAAATGTCTGCTCGACAGTCACGCAGCGTTCTTCTGTTCCCACATAGCATTTCGTGGTAATCTGTGTTTTCGTCCGTTTTGTACTTATTCTGTTGGTTTACAACAGCCGTTTCAAATTGAAAATATTCCACGTAGTCGAATCGATTGTGAGATCCGACTTTTACAAACGGTTCGTCAGGCAAGCTGAAGCGCTATTGTTGCTTTGCAATTCCATGGAGTTTTGAATGGTCGAATGTTCGCGGAGTACATCATTTTCCTCAGGACGCATGCCTGTTATATCCCACGTCATTATCCTCAGACACGTATGCCTGTTATATCCTGCATTATTTTCCACAGGAAGGTCTGACTGTTATATCTCGCGTGATTTTCCCCAGGGACGCATTACTGTTACATCCCGCGCAGCCCGGCTCGAAACTGAATTTATCTCTACGCGGCAAAAAAAACGTAGCTTTCAGGGCACAGCGGCTCTTCCGATACTCATCTCTTTCCTCAATAATTTACTAAATGCTACCAAATATTAGGAGACTTTGAAGCAAAATACCGCAAGCGCACTTTCATCACCACACATTGAATATAATGCTCAAGAAGTTCACAGGCGTTTTTTTTTAGCAAGCGTTGAACGCCCCATCCAAACTAAAAACTATAATCACTTAACCCTCCCCGTCTTTCCGGTCATATCCTCACACCCTGTCCCGGGGTTCATGCAACCCCCCCCCCTAATCTCCAAACTAAGCGTCGCACGAAAACGAAAGAGGTGTCATCGGAAAGCGCTCGACGAGTAGGGCCAGACACCACCCCCACAATTTTATCCCCCAAAAGTGACGTCATTAGGGGGCTTAGGTTTTCACGACTTACATCATGTTTTAGCTCTGGGGAGTTAATTTTTGGGAGGATTTGAAGAAAAATAGATGGAATCAGAAAAGGAAGGCGAAATCGACTTTGGCCCTAAAATTTGTGCCCACCCAAAAATCAAGTTTTGTTTGTTGAAATTTCAAAACATTTGTTTGTAAATTTTCTCTAATTTTTCTTTTTCTGATGGGTAGAGCGGACCGAAACACGTTGTTCGAAGGCAACTTGCTCTCATAAAAAATGCTTACTTTAGCCAGAATCTTCGATTTTAGCTCTAATGGGTAAATATGCAAACCTAATAAGTAATAAAAAACGGAAAAATCCCCCTGTTGCGTTTTGTTTCGTCCCTAAAGATAAGCAAACGCTGGAAGTGTCTTTGAAATACATGTATCCGTTAAAGCGTGACGACTGGCAGCTCCAGATTGAACTTTCCTGGAGGTGACCTCACTTGACCTTGACTAACTCGTTGACCCTAGACGACCTGACCTCAAAATTTTTACACAACATGCCAAATTGATGTGGGAAGAGGTATGCCAAATTTCGGCGCGCCGACGCGCGCCGTTCCTTCACTTTCCGCGGAGAGCCTTAGGGGGGGGGGGGTGCATATCAGCCCCAGAGACGGCGCGGGTTAATATTAAGGAGTCATGGCGTTAACCATAAACTATCCTGCATAAACACTAAGGTAATTAATCATTAAAAGCTCAATTGGCATCAAAGCAACCTTGGAATAGCACACCACATTGAACAAAGCAATGAATATCAGATCCTCACCAACGCAACCAAGCTGCTCAATTTTTAGTGCTACCACCAATCAGTATCCGCCTATGAACCAGTGAAAAATATGTAGTAATGTTTTATTGTTCTCTCTCTTTTGTACTGATCAAATAAGACATGTGAGAAGTACAAACGTCAATTTCAACGTCAAACACCGTCATTTGTATTTAGCGTTTCAGGAAGCTGCATCGATTTGAGAATTGATGTTGAACATTGCCTCGGCTTTCTTTCTGATCGATTTCAATTGTTTTCGAGGAAGTTTTCCCCCAGCAGAAAGCAGGATGGTAGGCCATATGATCACAAGATACACCTTTTGGCCAACAATACGGTCTACATTGTCAATACTACGATCTTCTTCGTCAATACTACGGTCTTTTTTGCCAACATTAACAGTCTTCTTCCTAATTGATTACCATCGAGTTTGAATAATTTTCCGCCATTGGGTAAAGCGTATCACCTATACTCGTAAGTATGGTTGACTTCCTGCCGACGGAGGATTTTCTACAGCTAACAATGTGCCTTGGACTAGAGGTAGAAGAAATTCATCAATATCCGAGCCCTATCCGAACCCAGCTCAGCCATAGAGCGAAGAAGTGCACGACCTTCTTCCAGCCCACGCATACCTTAACCAAAGCAAACACGCAGCCAGTCCCAGCTCGTCCCAGTGCCGAGACGACAGGCTCAATTCTTGAAACTCGGCAATTTAGTGTTGTGTTTCGGCAATTTATTTATTTTTCGACAATTCGACAATCGGCAATTTTAGATCACTATTGCAGTGGTGTTAGACGCTAGCGGACGATTTCTAGTGAATTATCGATGCATTCAAAACGTTTGTGTTTTGTGTTGCTGATGGCTTAATGTCAGTCTGGCTGGTGGGGAAGTTACCGTATACCGGCTAATCATTGTCCGGGCAATGCGAAGTTACGCCAAGGGTTAAAAACGAGCAATGATGAGAAAGCTAATCCGGCTCATGGGTGTCCGGTGACAAAAATAAAACTGGCGTAGAGAGCACAGCACACCCACCAAAGGTAAGTCAGCCCAGGGTATCGCAGGTAATGACGGCAAAACAACCCAACAGAGATGAATGCCGCCAGCGCCCGACAAACACCCGCCCTGATCACCCCCGACAGGGTCCGTGTTATGCTTCCCGACATAGCAGAACAAAGACAAATTCAAAATTAGTTTGACGACTAATCCATACTTCAATGAAATCATCTCATCACCAGATTCCGCTAATACCCCATCGCTGAGAGAAAACCCTTCCACCACCACCGCTGGCCCGCATGCCCCGCAGATTTTGCACTGTGGCGACGCCTTTGATCAAGGCTGCCTGTCCGGATTCAGTTCGACTGCGGGCTGCACCGAACAGTCGCCGCGCCGACCGGGAATTCCCCGTCCGTTTACCTGCACATTTCCAAAACAGCCTCCGGCGGTGGAAGACCATTCCGTACCAGCTCCGGCTCACTCGTCGTCGCCCACTCAATAACTCACCGGCGACCGGAACTACTTCATTGTGGCCGAAGCTCCCGGCATCACATATGACAATGTACTGAAGCGTCAGCCACTGCAAGAACGATTGTTCGGGGCGTACTCCATGTACTATTAGCGTCACAAATAGCTTGGAAGTCAGTCTGGGCATCCTGGCACCTGATTATCCTGCATAGGTATATTGTTTCCCACCACACATAAGTGCCACTGGCGTCACAAATAGCTTGGCAATCAGGCTGAGCATCTCCGAACCGGTATATCCTGGATAGGTATACTGTTTCCCACCACACCTATATCTATGCAGGATATTCGGGTGCCAGGACGCCCACCCTGACTGCCAAGCTATTTGTGACGCCAATTACACAACCACTCGCTCAATGTTCAGGGCGGCTATACATGGATTATGTACAGCCGCTCACTTCTTGAACATGGGGCGCTGCGCTCCGCCCTGGTCTCGACATCAGTTAGGCAAGGAGGGTACGTGCGAAGCACAGAACAGGCCCGTAAGAAGGTGGTTGTGACTGCTGTGACTTCGAACTGCTGCGATGATACGATGCTACATGCATGCTAATTGTAGGATCTTGCGGGTACGAGTAATATCATACGAGGATTGTAGGATTGCAGGCTCGATAGTCGATCGATCGTACGCGTATTTGTTACATGATGCAGGTCATTTGTAGCATGTTGCGCCATTTGTAGCATTTGCAGCCACATTCTCTGATGGGATGGACAAGCTCTGCTCTCAGCTTCGCTTGTGCATGGTAAAATAGGCAGAGTACCTTCAATTGTCGCCCCGACCGCCATAAACTGCAGCTATTTTGGTGTTGGTCCCGCTGCCGTACGCCATGGATTCTATTCAATACAGCCCAGGTCAACTAAGAGCAAAAATAAACCTGTCGTAAAACTTTGCCAAGGCCGGATAGCGAGTCGGCTCAGGCTCTCTGAAGTTTCGTCGATAGATGTTCGCTCATATATCATATGATTAAACAAGTGAAGGCAGTTTTTAGTTACGAGATGCAGGGACATCTTCTGCTCTGTCCAAGTTGCCAAATAGTTGGCCATACCAAAATGGTCACATTCAGCTAGTCATATGATTAAAAGTGAAGCTCGTCGGGTGATTTTGAGCCCACCGATACCTATATTTAACCTTGCAGCTCCATACTTGCTAGCAAAGCAAATCAAATGAAGCCCAACAAATAACCAGTCAACCAGATTAAGGGATGACATATAGTGTTGAGTATGTTTTTGTCCAGGCTTATATTATCTTCCCTTTGCAGGCTTAATCCAGATGGGCCCATGTGGCTCTGATTAATTCTGAACGCTTTGTGACATTATGACTTTAACGATAGGGTACAAATATAGTGAGCAAGGAAAAACAAGATATTGGACTAAGGAAAGACAGAAAGAAAGGAGAGAGGAGAGATGTATAGAGGGAGAGAAGATATATATATATATATATATATATATATACATGCACATATATACATAGAGAGAGAGAGAGAGAGAGAGAGAGAGAGAGAGAGAGAGAGAGAAAAGAGAGAGAGAAAAGAAGAATATATATATATATATATATATATATATATATATATATATATATATATATATATATATATATATATATATATATATATATATATATATATATATATATATATATATATATATATATATATATATATATATATATATATATATATATATATATATATATATATATATATATATATATATATATATATATATATATATATATATATATATATATATATATATATATATATATATATATATATATATATATATATATATATATATATATATATATATATATATATATATATATATATATATATATATATATATATATATATATATATATATATATATATATATATATATATATATATATATATATATATATATATATATATATATAATATATATATATATATATATATATATATATATAATATATATATATAAAAAAAAAAAAAAAAAAAAAAAAAAAAAAAAAAAAAAAGAGAAAGAAAAGAGAGAAGAGAGAAAAGAGAGAGAGAGAGAGAGAGAGAGAGAGAGAGAGAGAGAGAGAGAGAGAGAGAGAGAGAGAGAGAGAGAGAGAGAGAGAGAGAGAGAGGGGGAGGTAAGGATGGAGGAAAGGAGGGAGGGAGGGAGAGAGAGAGAGAGAGAGAGAGGGAGAGTATGATAGAGAGAGAGAGAGATAGTGAGCGGTTGTTGCATCATGTTTTCACCTGATATGTCTAATACGAAAGGAAGAGAGGGTTTGATCGATTGTTTTTATTCACACAGCGCTATGAACGTGATATCGGATGTTATATTTCGCCAAAGATGCATTGGGCATGCTCCCCCCCCCCCACCATCCCCCTGTGGGATGCCCATTGATTCATGCCCTGAACTTCCCGGCATTTACTATGTTCTACTGATAAATATTTCAGTCACTCAGGTGAATAAAATAAAGATGCAAACATTTAGTATTTAGAACGCTATGTGGTCGCGTCTTAAGCATTGCAATGCCAAGGTCAATGCCTCAGTTGCAAAAAGGTGAGATATAAAACGCGATGGCTGCGCAGTAACTAAAGGTGAGTACACAGGCGAACAAACATTAATTGCCCTTGGGAGAGAGAGAGAGAGAGAGAGAGAGAGAGAGAGATATATGCATATATGTATATATATATATATATATATATATATATATATATATATATATATATATATATTGTCCAAACTGACTCGATAGGTCTTGGGGAGCAACAACCTGTCCTGTCTCGACTGCGCAAATGCTAAGATATCAGCACACGTGCCGTTCTGCACAGCTCACTGCAGCGGCGAAATGCCGCTGAACAACCAATTAACTGCTGTGCTGAATAAAGAACGTATGACCATCACTTGACAATTTTTGGTCAGGATCCAGAAAACGACAATGACACAAGGGACGTTTCTTCCAAGAACTGAGCGCCATACCGGATTACTCATGATCACGACTGCCCCCTGCCCTGCCCCTCGTTCTGACACGGCTGATGTCCTCGTGGTGCTCCTGTTCAGTGCGCAATGTGCGCCTGCCGTATTCGTCGCCCGAGTCGTAGGTTACGGCACCTCGCCGTTGGATTGGCAGCACACGCACTTCCGTCTGGATTCTGCGCAGCCGGGCTGGCACGCAGCGCCCCGCATCGGCGTTATTCGGCAGCGCACGCACTGGCCGGATGCGAGGCGGTGCGAGTCGCTGGGACACTTGCGTAGCGACGCCAGCGCCACGCAGCGGCCGTCCCGCCAAGCTAGCAGGCCGCCCGTGCAGCTGGCTCGGCTGCTGAGCGGCTCTGCGGCCGGCCGGCGACGGGTCGGGTCGGATCGTGAACTCGAGCCAGACCGTGGCCTCGAGCTGGACCATAGCCTCGGGTCAGACCGTGTCCTCTGGTCAGGTGGTTGCTGATGGCCTGTCGTAATTGGTTCAGGTCGCGAACTTTGATCAGTGCTGGATGACCTCGGATCGGGACTTCGGCCGTAGCACTGTCCACGTGCCAGTCGAAGATATCCGGGAGGACATCCACTACTCTTAGCGGAGGAGGTTCTGGTCGGCGCACGTACTCGGTCTCCCGATCGCTGGAATGGATGCTGACCTGCTCTTGAACTCTGCTGCCCTTGTCGCTGCCGTCTCGTCGGCTGCTGCCCATCTCGTGATCGTTGCTGTCCCTCTTGTGATCGCTGCTCTCCCTCTCGTGATTGTTGCTGCACATCTCGTGATCGCTGCTCTCCATCTCGTGACAGCTGCTGCCCATCTGGTGATCGCTGCTGTCCTTCTCGTGATCGCTGCTGTCCTCTCGACCGTTGCTTCCCTGCCTTTGATCGCTGCCGTCCATCTCTGGGCCGGTTCTTCCCTCTTTTGCGCTGCTGTCGCTCCCCTGATCTCTTTCGTCCGCTCTTATTCCTCCGCTGTCCTCTTGTTCGCTGTTTGCCCTTTCTTGCTCGCTGTGCTATCTTCCTCGCCATCTGTTCGGGAGATGACTGTGGACCACCTTCCAGTTGGCTTCTGACAGTCTTGCAGCGACCCCTTCTGTCCATCACTCCTGACCTGCAAGGCATGCTCCCGGCCTGGCCGCGCTCGGACATGTCGGAGGTGCCGTTGCGCCGAGAAGCCATACCGTGATCCAGTGTACGGTGCTCGCGCTGCTGTCCTCTGTGCCTGCCGCCCGGCGGTCCTCTGCGCTGCCCGCCGCCAGGTGTGCGCCTCCGATGTCCGGTCCGCTGGCTGGATCTCCCGCCACCGTACACCCTGCCTCGTCGGACCAGCGGACGCGTCATCTCGACCTCACGCAGCGGCACGGCGTGCCGGCCGTGGCGGCTCTCTGACGTCACCGACGGCTGGTCCTGCAACGTCACCAGGCCGTCCCCGTGCTCCGATCCGTGCACGGCGGACACGGCGCGCCTCTGCCGCGTCGGCGCCGGTCCGTCGTCGCCGACGCACCTGCCCGGCGCCAGGCGGAGGCGCGGCGGACAGGCGGACGGGCCGCGTCCGGACAGGCGGTCGCCGGTCTCGACAGTGCCGACGTGCACGACTGGCAGGACGAGAGCAGTCAGCAGCAGTAGCGGCGCCGCCGCCGGCGGTGTCACCATCGTGCCAGCAGTGATGCTGCTACCCGCCGCTCCGTCAGCCGTCTACTGGCTGTGCCGGCTCCCTCAGAACACACGCATCTGTTCTGTCCAGGCGGCAGCCTGCTTCGTTTGTTATCTTTACCGGGTGCATTCGTCTTTGCTTTCAATGTCACTCTTTTTGCACCGGTTGGATGATACACAGACGAAAACAGCTCGCGTTTGAAGCTGCACAGTGAGTGGTGTAGTCGAACAACAGGTTCAAGTGGGGCCGCGTATTGCTGTAGGCTGCTACCGTGCTACGGTGAGGGAATCTGACACAAGGACTGTTTAACGCGGAACATGCAACTGTGGCAGTATCGAGCACGTGTAGTTTACGCCTGTTATGCCACTGTAAGTGACCAAATTACAAAAGTGTTTTGATTAGTGGTGGATATATATATTTTTTTTTTTTTTTTTTTTTTTTTTTTTTTTTTTTTTTTTTTTTTTTTTTTATATAATATATATATATATATATATATATATATATATATATATATATATATATTATATATATATATATATATAAACACATAATATATATATATAATATATATATATACATATACATATATATATATATATATCGTGTATCATATGTATCACGTATATATCACTTAACTCTAAATACCTTGGGAAAGCAGGCAATCTTCAGCATATTTTGAAAAACACCATGCAGTGTGAAAATAGTAAATGGCACTGCCTCTTATATCAGGTTGGTTTCGTAGTGATTTCCGAAATTTCTGGCGTAACAATTAACCGCTGAAGTTGAAGACTATAGCTAGAGATCCCGGGTGGATCGAGGGAGGGGGGAGTCTGGACCCCCTTGGCTTGGGCTGAAGTTGAAGACCATGGCAAAATAAAGACTAGGATCCCCCTGGCTTCGTGAGAGATATCCAACCCTGTTGAAGACCGTTACTATTTCGAACTAGCATGGAAAATATCTGACCAGTTTATTTCCTGCACATTGCCCTGTTTGTAAAACCCATGCTGCAGGGAGGTTGGGAAGGCCGATACCGGTGTGCTGATATGCATTCCACTATCCTTTTCCATTATTTTGGCACAGCACTTTGGATTGGCTTGGGACATTACGGGGAATTTTACGCTCAAGTTGACGATTATTTTTTTTCACAGTAATCACGATAAATAAGCATGGCTACAAAAGAATCATGTTATAAGCAGATAGAACAACATATTGCCTGCTTTTATACACATTTCACTATCCTTTTTGAAAACTTTGCCACCACACTTTACGCTTATTTGCAATGTCCGCATTAACATTGTGCCTGACGCGTAACGATATATATGAGTGCGCGCGTTCTTGTGTGTGTGCGTGTTTGTGTAGGTGTGTGTGTGCGTGTGTGTGTGCGCGTGTGTATGCGGCCGAGTGTTTTGAGAGGATCAAGTTCAAGGCTGGCGATCTGTTGGACGCAGGCTTTCTGACAGTCTGTTTAGGCCTGCGGTGTAAATATGTCTCAGACACTGGGCGGCTGCGTGGGCAGCCGATACGAAGCTCAACATGGCCGCACTGTAATTGCTCAATTCCAGATTAGAGTGCGAGAGGGGATGCTATGATTTTTAGCTTAAGACATTTCGAGTTGAGTTTGTGCCCATGGTAAGCAAAAACATTTAAATATATAACTTGGGATTGGCTTTCATGGTAGTAATAAGACAAAGAAAACAGTGAAATGGGAAATCTTCACATATTCTGTAAATGCTGAAATTGAAAACACCTCGTGCTCCAAATTGAATCCTTAGGCTTTAGCTACTAAGCCGTTCGAAGCTGAGGACTGACACTGGCCTAGGACAGCAACAGTGCGGAATTTGTATTGGCTCAGGAAGCAGTGACGTAGCCAGGATTTGGTCCAGGGGGCGAACATCTGAATAGGGCTTCCTTATTTAACGATGCCCCACACTTTTCCGAAACTCCTAGGTTTTCGGTCACTATATTTTCGAGAGCCCCCGATATATATATATATATATATATATATATATATATATATATAGATATAGAAATAGATCTCACATCAGCCTCGTCAGCGTGGAGTACATTATTTCCCCAATTACTTAATCATTTTTGCCTTATATATCTTTATACATATATATATATATATATATATGTATATATATATATACATGTATGTATAAAGATATATAAGGCAAAAATGGTTAAGTAATTGGGGAAATAATGTACGCCACGCTGACGTGGCTGATGCGAGATCTGCAATTCCGGTCCACCAATCCGATAAAGACCAGAAATTAAAACAAACCATTTAGCTACCGACAGCAACCAAGAAAAGAAGGCTTATTACGGAAAAGAAGTGGACGTTAACACATCTCTAATGAAAGCATGGATAGCTTGAGCAAAAGTGCGAGTTTTCATCTCCATGGACACAATTGCTCTCTTTTTGTTAGCTGCCACGTTCAAACATAGTTTAATTGGGAGGGTGTCCATGATAAGGGCGAGGCCCACATTGTTGCGCCTTTTCAACGCCGCTATGCTTTCTCAAAATGAGGCGTGAATACCAGTGGGGAAAAATAAGCTCAAGATTTGGGGACATGGGAAGGACTAGCAACATGACTGGCCAGCTTTGCCCAACACGCGGCGTACTGCAACTTATTTTATTTCTTTCTTTTTACTGAACCGGTGTCACCCGGGTCCAAGGCGAAGCAACTGGCACCGCTGGATCGGCCGTTATGAGAGCTATCGCTGGGCTGTCTGTTTCCCTATCGCTGGAGCGACCGTAGCTCCTGAAGCAGCTGTAGTCAGGCCACTGGGGCAGCTGTGGTCGCTTGGGCGATAGTCAACGCCAGGACGGCTGTGGCCGCTGGGGAAGCTGTGGCCGCTGGGGCGGCCGTGGCGGTTGCCACTAGGTGTCCTTTCCGTCGGCGCTGGGCCCTCTTCAGTGAGCCAAGGCCTCCTCTGTCAGGCTGGAGGCCCTCGTACAACAGCTTAGTCCCCATCCATATGGCCAGGGCCCTTTTACATCTTGTGCCACATCCGTCGGTCCAAGGGCCCTTTCTGACGGTCCGAGGTCCTCTCCGACAACTAGGGTCCCACTCTGTCGTCTCAGGGGCCCTCTTGAGCGATCCAGGGCCATTTCCGGCAAGTCGGACGCTCGGCCCCTGTCCATCAGGTCAGGAGCCCTTTCGTCGGCTTGGGATCCGCCGACAGCCCAGGGGCCCTTCATATTGACTCGGGCTCTCTCCGTTAGCCAGGGGAGACTATCCGGGATCCCCTCCGTTGATCTAGAAGCCATTCACGTTAGCCCAACCAAGGGCCTTCAACGCCTTCCTGAGGGCACTATCCGTTGACTCGATACCCTCTTTATCGGCTCGGGATCCTTTCCGTCAGCCCGGGATCCATTTCGTCGGTCCAAGGGCCCGAAAAGACCCCTGCAACGACGCCTTGAGGGCCCCCAAGGCGGCCGCCTGGAGGGCCCCTCCGACCCTCCAGGGGGCGGCGGCTGACCTCTTCGCCCCCCCCACTGGCTACGCCACTCTTCCAGGAAGCTGTTGAGTGCATTGCCATCATATGAGGAACCGACGAGACACAATTACATGTCGGCCATAGCATACTATCGTAGCGAAGCTCCCATTTAAATCCAAAATTATGCCGTATTTGTCCCACTGTGTATCACCAGTTGGGCTTCCGGAGACCGGCAGCGCTTCGACGTCGCTAGTCTCAACCCGCCCACCGTCAGCGGTGTTTGGGGACGGCTATTGTTCGGCTGCTGAGTAACACGGGGCGCGCGGCTGGTCAGTGGTCACGGCGGGCGGAGTTTGACAGAGGACTTGAGCGGACGTGCGATTGGACAGCTGACCGTCACGGTACCTGATTACTTCGAACTACGAACTTTGGAGAGATATGTGACTGTGTATGTGTGACGACTGTTGGGACTGTGGAGAGACACGTGACAGTGTCTCTGTGACAACCGTTAAGACCAAGGTCGTTGCTGGACAAGCAGTCGCTGTTTTTCTTACCCTGTAAGCCTGCCAAAAGAGGGGATATCGGCAGTTTTATTTCCTGACAAGTTACTGCTGAACGAGGTCTGCACTAGACATCAAGAGACAAGAGAGGACAGCTAGTCTACACTATTTTCACTCACTTATTGTCCATGCCCCTTTTAAGACAATAGGTATCCTGATGATTTGCAGCGACGATGACGATGGAAATACGTAAACAACAAAACAGTGCCTAACTCGGCTGATGCTGAGGTGTGTGATAAAGCATACATGCATAACACAAAGCATAACATCTCACAATGCCCAGATACCCACCAACATTCACCAAGAATTGCAAATGTTTTCAGGAATCAACGTCTTCACCCAAGAACTAAAAGCTGCTGCATGTGTGTCATGAAAGATGCCGGATTGAGGACATTAAAATATAGGCTTGTTCCTATAATACGATGTACATGCATTCTGTTGTATGATAAGATTCTAAAGCATTTTTGGGGCTTTTGACGATTAAACTATTGCATAGCACGATTGAACGATTGAACGATTGAATAGCATAAATTGAATAGTTTTACTGGTGAATCAGAGCGGTGTCTGCAAAAGTAAGCTATCTAGAATAAATACAGAATGCATTGTCCCTGGGAACACTTTGTGTGCAAACAGAGCGTCATATTGAACTCACGTTTGGATAATTTGGGGCATGAGGTTGTTCCAGCAGCCCACGACGAGATGCTGGTATTGTGATTGCCGTGATGTGCGATTGTAAAATGACGCCCATATTACAAATGTGTGCCGTAGCTTCCTCAGCCTTCTAGTTGTGCTTTAGTCGCAATGTCCCATATAACACCAGCATACTTCAAAGTTGAGCCCGGAGATTCCCCAGATAGAAGGCAGGGCCGGCTCCGGCCTAACACACAACCACCTGCTGGGGGAGCTTCCTCGGCGAGGAGCTGTGCATTAGATCTTCCCTGCTTCACTTTAACGGATGCAAGGAGATAACAGCTGCACTCCAATCTCCATTAATGACATCATGGCTAGCTACACCATGTTACCGAAATCTTCTCAGGTCACCTGATTTTATTTGGCCTTAGAAGTAATTTGCGGTCAGTTTGTATTTCAATGATAATCAAACTTGTTGAGTCACGATTCTTGCAGGGGTTTCCCCATTCCCCTTCCTACCGCGGAGGTCTCAAAGGCTGATCGACCATCTTGCGGAAGACGCGTTCTGCTTCTGTAGACCCATTCTACCTTCTTCAATTTTGTTTCTGTTGTGGATAGAAGATGTGGAAAAGGGCAAGACTAGGTACCATTTTCACTAGGTCGCTGCTGCTAATTCAAAGCCAAGTCAATCGTCATGAGTCATTCTGTACCCAATTGATCGTACTACCTTCCTAAGACATCACCAAGCTTCAAGTTTGTATGTCATTGCCTGTGTTTTGCGTCCACATGTCACATGCGACGTGTGACGTCACCTATGACGCCATCGTCACACTGTATGGGCTAGAATGAGATCCGCAAATAGAGAAACTCCAGCTCTTCGTTTTCATTAGATGTTTTATATCCGTCAGGTGCTTGCTGATATTTTAGTGGGCCGATTTTACCCCGGTGGTCGTAGGTGGCGGAGCACGCGAGGCGAACCGGTATAAGCCTCCGCCCGTGCATCATGTGTGAAGTGATCTGGCAGTAATGGAAACACCTTGTTTGCTTTGTCAACTATGAAATGCATGCAGTTTCCAAACTTTGGCTGACATAGGTGTTTGGCTGCTCGCCTAGGTGTTTGGCTGCTCGCCTAGGTGTTTGGCTGCTCGCTTGACACCTAGGTCAGCCAAACACCTAGGTCAGCTAAACACCTAGGTCAACCAAACACCTAGGTCAACCAAACACCTAGATCAGCCAAACACCTAGGTTTGGACGGGAAGTGTCGTGTTCGAGTGGCGCACTGCCGATTATGTTCACAGCCATGGAAGGTTACGCTCCAATGTCGCTGTGAATCACTTGCATATTCTCCGAATTATATTGCGTGGGAAATCCATTGACTGGAGCACACCCGCGTAGCAGTCACGAAAAAAACGCCTCCGGTTGTTGGCATTAAATGGAGGAGGTATGCACCTCCGGTTGTTGGCATTAAATGGAGGAAGTATCCTATTTTACTGAACAATTTTCGACACACCTGCTATTTCCAAGGGGCTGTTGCACCTACAAATTCTGGGTTACCGTCTCATTCGCACACCACCACCGCCGGCGGTTAAGACGTGGATTTCCGAATGAATCTAGGCCATGACCTCGTGACCGCATTCTCTGCGGATCCTTCACCAGTCACGATGGGACTTTGCCGCCGACCGCGACGCTCTGACGTCATGGCGCGAAATTGACGCTGCACCGCCGGCGGCATGAGCTCATGGCTGGCCTGGCTGCTGCTTACTGAACGGCTAGGACTCGAAGTCGGAACACGGATGCGATAGAGCATGAGTCTGACCTCGGGCCTGTGACATGGTGTCAAGCCGTAGGGAATATGTGCCTCCGGTTGTTGGCATTTAATGGAAAAGGCATCCTATTTTGCTGCACAATTTTCGACACATCTGCTATTTCAGAGGAGGGTCGTTACATCTACAAATTATGGGTTACCGTATCACTCGCACACCACACATCGAACACGTCCTGACATGATCCTTTGTCCATCGAAATGGCACAGTTTTCGTCTTGTAGGGCGGGAGTGTTTTGAACCTATTTCTTTCTATGAAACGCAGTAGCGTGCAAGTTGCATCTTCTCAAGTTGGCACAGGCAGCTGCTCCGGACGCCATTTGGTTTGCTGCGCCCATATAATCGTCAGATGGTGGACTTGTCCGGCACTTCGATGAATAGCCACTCGCCGCATGAAGTGCGCTGTTCGCCGATCGTCACTGTATATCTCATTCCTTTTTTGGCTCGAAACAGAGGTCAAAGTGGCAAGGGGATTTTCACGTGCAAAAAACAAAAGATTTTCACGGAAATGTGCGGAGCGTGAGACGTGTCATGCTGAACCTCCGGTCGGCGGGGTGCACATGTGGCGTGTGGTGAGGACCGTGAGACGTGCCATGCTGAACCTCCGGTCGGCGGGGTGTATAGGTAGCGCGTGGTGAGGACCGTGAGACTTGCCATGTTGAACATCCGGTCGGCGGGGTACACATGTGGCGCGTGGTGAGGACCGTGAGACGTGCCATGTTGAACCTCCGGTCGGCGGGGTACACATGTGGCGCGTGGTGAGGACCGTGAGACGTGTCATGCTGAACCTCCGGTCGACGGGGTGTATAGGTAGCGCGTGGTGAGGACCGTGAGACTTGCCATGTTGAACCTCCGGTCGGCGGGGTACACATGTGGCGCGTGGTGAGGACCGTGAGACGTGCCATGTTGAACCTCCGGTCGGCGGGATACATATGTGGCGCGTGGTGAGGAGCGTGAGACGTGTCATGCTGAACCTTCGGTCGGCCGGGTGCACATGTGGCGCGTGGTGAGGACCGTGAGACGTGTCATGCTGAACCTCCGATCGGCGGGGTACACATGTGGCGCGTGGTGAGGAGCGTGAGACGTGTCATGCTGAACCTCCGGTCGGCGGGGTACACATGTGGCGCGTGGTGAGGAGCGTGAGACGTGCCATGTTGAACCTCCGGTCGGCGGGGTACACATGTGGCGCGTGGTGAGGACCGTGAGACGTGCCATGTTGAACCTCCGGTCGGCGGGGTACACATGTGGCGCGTGGTGAGGACCGTGAGACGTGCCATGTTGAACCTCCGGTCGGCGGGGTACACATGTGGCGCGTGGTGAGGAGCGTGAGACGTGTCATGCTGAACATCCGGTCGGCGGGGTACACATGTGGCGCGTGGTGAGGACCGTGAGACGTGCCATGTTGAACCTCCGGTCGGCGGGGTACACATGTGGCGCGTGGTGAGGAGCGTGAGACGTGCCATGCTGAACCTCCGGTCGGCGGCGTACACATGTGGCGTGTGATGTGGAGCGTGATGCGGAGCCACGTACAGCAATACGGGGTAATGCACTTTATGAAAACGTGGTATTACATCTTTCACGTATTTACTCGATATGCAAAAACCACGAAACGCAGAACGACGAGACCACTTGTATTATTCAGCGAAATGCGTTGGGGTTATTTCACCTTCACGAACTTGTGGCGTCATATGTATAGTTTCTATGTGGTGACGCACTTTAAGAGGGATACTTATCGTGCGATGATATGCTTTGCAACTACACCGAGAAGTCATTACATCAAGCATAAGATTTTCGTCGCCCGGGAAAACTAAAATTATACTGACGTGAAGGCAGCTAAATTATGATTACACCCATACACCAACAATTTTCAAATCCCTATAGACTGCGTAAATAATATCATTTCAGGGAGTCTTGCAAATCGATGTATCGTGACATTTACTGTGACTTGTGAATTGAAACGCAATTGTATTGTATTTTGAATTGCATTGCTTCGCCAAACAAGCATTGCGTGTTCCACCTTCGACCGTTTCGATTAACTCCCGATTAAACTATAAGGTTCCTGAAATTCATCAATCACGAGTAAAACAAGAATGTCATACATGTAGGTAATTGCCAATTCGTCAAGCATCCGTTGCAGTTATTTGTGATATTTATATCCTGATTGTGCGACCTGGTACGCCCAAAACGTTGATTGGAAACATAATTATTACATTTCTCGGTATCCGACGCCACAGATGTCATGTGGGCGGTGCGGAGCTCCACGATAATGAGATTCGTGACTGGGGGCCGTCGTCGGGGCACGCTACACTTCACTCGATTTTGCTCAGTCCGTGCGTGTGTAAGAAAGCTTACATTTTTTTCGGCATGCACTTTTCAATATTTTCATACCCGACCAGGCTGCAAGACGCCCGGTCAGATCCCAGCCACCAGCTGTCCCTTCTCACTGCGTGTTTTTCATCCGCCCGTCTGGACCCGACCAGCGCGCACCTGTGCGAATTAATGGCGGGAGCGAAAACTCTGGAGAAATTAAGCGCCGAACCCGGATTAATCACCTCGTTCTGGCCCGCTACCCCGTCCCAACCAGTCAACAACATGACAAGCCGATCCCGATCGGCACAAGGAGAAAGGCCGGCCAGCTGTGAGGTCGGTGACACCGGTGAAGTCAGTGGAAATTTCCAGAGATACAGACCGCCCTGACAGCCCCCGGCGGCTTCACCCTGCACACGGCCTAAGGGGAAGAAAAAGAAAAAAATTCCTACCAATCAAGAAGAAAGAATACAATCCGGAGCCCTGGGAGTGGCCAAGAGTGAAGGAGGCGGGGCTATAGCCATCGAAGAAAAACTGGAAGGCAGAAAGAAAACGGACTCACTCTCTCGGGGACGCTCTCGCGCTGGAGCTCACTCTCTCGGGGACGCTCTCGCGCTGGAGCTCACTCTCTCGGGGACGCTCTCGCGCTGGAGCACACTCTCTCGGGGGACGCGTTCGCGCTGGAGCACTCCCTTGGGGACGCTCTCGCTCGGAGACTCTCGTACTCGGGCAGTCTCTCACTCACGGAGCTCAGGCAGCGTGGAGACGACCGAAGAGGCCAGCCGAGCAACTAACATGTGAGTGCCATCGGCCTGCCATGCCTTCCTTCTTCCAAACCGGCCTATTTTCTATCACAGCTATTTCCCCCTCAACCTAATTCATTGTTCAAAGGAGCGACCCATCTTGGGAAAGGGGGGGGGGGCAATTAGACTATGTGATGTGTGCGGTATGTGTGACACGGCCGGTGGCGCCGACGTCGCACGCCTTGTATAGAAGGCCAGGGTATGTAGGTATGTATGGGGAGGAAGTATGTCGCGTGCAAGAATGGAGAG
This sequence comes from Ashinkailepas kermadecensis, assembly GCA_034440615.1. Classification (NCBI taxonomy): domain Eukaryota; kingdom Metazoa; phylum Arthropoda; class Thecostraca; family Neolepadidae; genus Ashinkailepas; species Ashinkailepas kermadecensis. Next base: position 21,774 of record JAOTOM010000981.1, on the reverse strand, counting down.
GTGGGAGATGGCGAGTAGTGTGTGTGTAAGCAGTGCGTGGGCGTAATGTGATACGGTGTATATAAATGTAAATATATTAGATTATGCATAGAAATTCTGTGGTGGCATCAGCAGAGAGACGGAGCAGTTGTCCAGCCTTTGACGTGCAGGATTAGCGGTGAAAGGTAATACTTGGGATAAAGAAAGGGGCATAGTTTGCACTAACGACCAGGGGTACTGTGCACACATCGGATCCTCACGTCCTCTCGTGACCCTGGGCTGGGTGGGTCGTGAAAATGACCATCGCTCAGCCCAATATGCCGTACGTTGAAAACTGTATGTGCAACATCCGCCTTGCCACCGCCACCGGGCCAGAATGGATCGTGAAAATGATTATCTTTCGGTCTGACAGTTAGCACGTTGAAAACTGTGCTTGCAATAGCCATGTTTTTCCCTCCTCGTCCAAAGCGTTCGACCCTTACATTTACCGGAGATAAAGAAGTGATATTATAGCCTATCTAGCCGCCGTGGTGCAAGCTAATTCAAAAATCCAAAACTCCAGGGGCGCCATCCAGCCGTGTGTTCAGTGGCCTAACTTTCGTGATAACCCAGATAGCATTGAGGTCGGATGCCGATGGCCGAGTCAGTGACCCTCCGTGGGGATTAACGTGAATGAATGGCGTAAGGAATACGACCCTCCCAGGACCGGCAGCATAGTAAATACCTCGGCGCTCAGGTGGGTGGAGAAGAGTGTATTTACATCCAGACCGAAAATGGCGGCTGTGCCTCGGGCGCTGAGGGGTGCGCGTCGCGTTTCGCTTTGACCGGGTGACCAACAGCCGACAAGGAGGTGTAGATAGTACCGTGTGTACTTTCCGACACAAGAGTTTCACACATGATGTTTAGATATGTGCCCGATATTAATTTGCCATATGAAGTAAATCCACATATAAGCGAGCAGCCGACCTGCCAGCCGTTCTCCTATGAACTGAATGTTCTCGGGTAAGGGTAATGAGTGTCAAAGCCAATTTTTAACTTGACTAGAAAATTAATGTTGTTTATATATACATATATGACCTGCGTTTGGATGATGTCCAATTGCGAGAAGGGGTGCGAAGACCGTGTACTTTGGGGGCATTAAGCACATGCTCTGGTTCTTTGACTGCAAAAGCCCGCTGGCTTCTGTGATCCAGTAGCGCAGCTGGGGGCGGGCAAAGTATGCAAGGTCGGATGGGCTGTCGAGCCCCACCTTGCGTCCGTCGAGTTTGGCGCCAAACACTAGGTTAAAGCAAAACACTGCAAGGTCGTGAGTCCGCCCCCCGTTCGCTATACGTTTCGGCACGGAACCGTGTAGCCTTCGGGGCGGGGGGAAGGTCGGACGGATTTGGCGTGCCATAAGCCCCGAGGCTGAAAGGGTAGGGCAGGCTAGGTTATAAAGACGGCCAGGGGACGCGCCCAACGTGGTAGGGATCCGTGCCCGCTCGTGAGCACGTTCACCTGGTCGCACAGTATTAGTATACGGCGGATAAGGCCCGGCGCGGCACCGACCTTTCATTAAAAACTAGGGTATGTCAGTCAGAGATACCAGAGCACTTGTATAAGCCCTCGGAGTCAGTACGATGAGCCCCCTCGTAGCATTAAGCCTTCATCCAGGCGAGGAACATTGTCAACAATGGCGAGGCCAGCTATGATGGCAGTGGAAGATTTACATATTCGGCCAGCCTACCTTCAAAAATAGAGCAATGATCCGTCGATATATGTGTTTGTGTACCGCTGAGAGGGGAGGGGGGGGGGGGAGCAAAATTTGGGCACCAAGTCTTTCATTAATTAATAAGGAAAGAATGAATGAGACAAGCGAATGTGAAGTGAATGAGGAGAATGAATGTGCTTTAGGTAGCTTTAAGGACCAGCGGAAGCCACTTGGGGCTCAATCACAGGCACCTATTTCGTGCGGTACATTGTACAAAATTATACTACTATTAGCATCCAAAAGTCCCATCTAGGAACATTTCATTGTAACCAAGGGCAAATTGCCTTATCATTACTTTTCTAAATACAACGTAATCTTTCTAATTTGGCTAGACGCACTCATTTACCTATATGGTGTTCCCAAAACTTTGACTCGCACACATATAAATTCGTGTTAGGGACGGTAGCTCAAACAACATCAAGCCGGCTGGGGTTTGGGGAATGTGTGGTGGAGGTGGCGGGGAAACACAGCACAACACACCCCTGACACATGTATAATCAGCAAAGGAGTGAGTTAGCTCAGTTTTAATTAGCCCAGTCTAAAATCAAGAGTCAGCCCAAGGGAATTACTTTTCACACACCCATCAGCTCTCCCACTTCACACGACTCACACACGCAGCTTCCTCTGTACACACCCCTCACCAGCCACACCCGCCAAACCGCCGAAGCCACCACCCCCACACCCCACCGACGGCAGAGCCGCCACCCCTACACGTGCAATCAAATGGTAATACGGGTATTAAGGCAGCCTTGTTCCACGTTTATAATTCCATCTTTCCCTTCTGTAACACACATCCCTGTACGCTCGAGCGTACAGGGCTGAAATGCAAATCGAGCGGCTCCGGATGCACTCATACGGAGCCGCTCGATTTACATCGCGCGATGTCTGCTGACGTCATGATGACGTGGGTATCAAAATGACGGTGATGAGCGTGCAACGCAGTCACGGTACAGGCGCGATAAAGCGTAGTCGGACCGGCAGAGCGGAACTAGATGTGCACGCCGGCGCAAATATGCCCTTGTTATGCCGGTGCTCGTCTGGCTGGATTGCGATCATGTGCATGATAGGGCGACGTTCGATGTCGCTATCCGAGCCATCTAGCTGGACCTCCACCCAGACGGTGAGCCTGAAGCATGGCGCTGCAGCGCGTCGTGATGTGTACGTCGCTCCCCTTCCACCACCATGAGACGACATCAGGCACGTGCCGCTCATCGCCACCACAGTTCCTTTGGCTGTCGCGTTGCCTTCGGCAATCGGCTAGCTGGCATGGACGAGGAACAGCTTTGAAGTTGTCATACACTAATGTGAGCTTCATTACTGGACCCTGACCCTTATCATATTGCACGAGCGATGTAGACGCAAAGCGAGGTCAAAGCCCGAGCGAGGTTGCTCAGTGCATATAGAACACCGTGAAAAAACCCTGCCCAACTCCACTCGAACCAGCCCGACCCGACCATATCCGAGCAAACCCGATCGGGCCCAACCCAACCCAGCCCGACCCAACTCAGCTCGACCCGACCCAACCCAGCCTGACCCAACCCAGCCGACCCAACCCAGCAGACCCAGCCCAGCCCGACCCAACCCAGCCGACCCAACCCAGCTCGACCAAACTGGACCAAGCTCGATACAGCCAGGACTTCACACTTATTTGATCGCAATCACTTTGTATTCCAGTGCTTCAAGCCCTCCTTTGTCCATTCAGAGTCATGGGTGTCCTTTTGTAAGCAGTGTGGATAACTTCACCCCAGCCCCTCTGTGAAATTATACACTACGCTTTTTGTATCTTGAACCAAAGTGTTTAGCGTTCCTTAGTCGAACCCCTGTTGATTCCATAAAGTCATCATCAGTCCCTAGTCCTATTCTCTAAATTCACATTTTCGCCATCTTTCATGCTGATATTTCCTCTGGTTTTGTCACGGTGCATCACGCGTGGCTAGGGGTGTAGGATCGCAAGATCAGTTGAGGGGGGGGGCTCAGCTCTAGGTCGATCAACCTAGGGTATCCCTCATACCAATTTGTTCTCGGATTTGAGGCTCTTTATTTTGTCATCTTGAAAAAAACCCATTAATTTCATAAATATTATTTTTTTAAATCCAGATTTCCATGAACTTAGCCTATCTGGGGACAAAATAATTAGGAAATGGTTAAGCGAAAAACTATTACCGCATATGGATAATCCACTTAGTGGCGAAACGACTTCTTCCCCTTTCGCTTCGCATTGTGCCTAATTTCATTATTGTTTTATGATATTTGTATATGTTACTTCAAATTTCCGGCGATCAAAACGGATTAAGAACAGTGCGAAAAGAAACAACACGTAACCATCACAACAAGCTCCACGTGACGATCGGTGCTAAATGACCAGCATGATTTTCGATTTGAGAAAACTTAAAATAGGATTGCTTGTACTATTTCAATTTATCAATGAGGACAGTCACCACCAACACTAAAGAATACTTAGAAGAATCGCGAAAATATCGTCACCACTCATTACAAATCTTGGACAATCTTACACCTACCTTGGTTGAACATGAGTAGTATGTCGTACTCGATATATATGCAACATTGCTTGAATTTTTCATGGGTTGATGTTCCTTTTTTGGTAGAGGTTGAGCTGGCTGCCAAGTTGGGGTCTGAGCTGCAATTTGGGGTGTGGAGCCCTCCAAACTGAATAACATCCTACACCCCTGCGCGGGGCCGTTTACTCTGTCATTGATTTCGCGTACTGCGACAGGTCACCAGCCTGTCAACTACCGTAATCGGTTGGATTGTCGTGAAGAGGGCATTTTTCGTTTAATACAGGCGGTGCGGATGCGTCTCATTAATGCTTTTAGTGATTTGGTTTGGTGAATGTATCGCATCCGGGGTTACATGATAGGGCCCATGATTGGGCCGGAGCCCTGCATATCTGTCTGAAGGTGTGTAGCGTATATGGAACACGACTGGCAATGTTTGAACGATTGATACACACGGAGCCACATTCGACTGTGCTGCGCCATAAACACTTGGCCGTCGTTCGTATGGAGCCTTTCACTGGATTTCATTGATTACAAATGTTATGAATACTAAAGTCAGGATACGTCAGAACAACTGTTGGATTGAGGGCACGCTGCTGAGAGCAGACACAATGGTGATGATCATTATCACCAGGCCGAATGAGGTGAACATAGGTCAACTGGATCAATTGAAGCTAAGTGGGTATCGAAGCTGTTTTTCCTTTTCTTTTATTGGACCCCGAGAGGACTCTATCATGCATCAATGATGTCCTTAGGCCATTGCTCTTAATTTACCTTTGGTTACCATATCCATCTGATAATTCCGGGCCAATTTGGCGCATGATTCAAATACCGTGGTACGTTTCTGTTCCAAGCATTACCAATACCTGGTTCTTTTCTAGATACATCGATTTTAGAAAGCGAAGACATTGGGTTCAGGCTGTTTCGGTTGGTGCAGGTGGTGAAAATAAGAATATATGAACGCAAGGTCATCGGTTGTTTCGTCGGTTCATGTCAATCCACATCGGAGGGAATATCGCGGAAAAGGCTGAACCTTACTTCGTATGACCGACCGTGATCTGTAATAAACGTTTTAACGTAAGTTGTAGAACGGATTGGCTGAGCATTTCAGCGCAGAAATAGCGCTATCCCTTTCTCGACATGGTATGGACTGTTTTTTTTTCCAATCTGGCCAATCCGCAAGGACAAGGAAGAAGATTTTAGTCAAAATTGGTGTAGGTAGGAAACGCAACTATTATGTCGTTCCACCTGACCAATGGCATTTTATACAGTGAATGAGGTTGGCACGCATTCACTGCATGATATTTTCAGCTATAGATGAGGTTAGCATGCCTCCACTGCATATTTTTAGCTGTAGGTGAGGTTAGCATGCCTCCACTGCATCATATTTTCAGCTATATATGAGGTTAGCACGCCTCCACTGCATGATATTTGCAGCTATATATGAGGTTAGCACGCCTCCACTGCATGATATTTTCAGCTGTAGGTGATGTTAGAACGACTCCACTGTATGCTTCAGCTTTGCCTTTCCTTTCTCAAACAATTTCAAAAGTGCTGGAGAAATTTCACCGCGACCCTCCCTCGGTTAGGTCATGAATAACAGAACAACAGAGTTTGTCGATGCTTTTTTATTTTCCCTGATTTTTACATTCGTATTCTCTAGGCGAAGCATTATGGTTGCGGAAATAGCGCTGACGCCGACAGCTCTTCTCAGCATGGTCTGGTGGTATCCTTACAACTTGGCCAGCCTGCCGGGGCAAAGAAAATCATTGAAGTAAAAATTTGTTTTCGTAGGAAATTCTAATATGCAACGTCACCCGAACAACTATGCCTTAAGCTTTAGATCAGGTTAGCACGCCTCTACCGTATGCTTGTGCCCGTGTCTTTGCCTTTGATCGTTCCCACTACGATGTACAGTAGTGGGCGCTAACAGGTGCCATTCGGCCACTGGATATTTCATGGCGGGCAACCCTGGTATCCCTGATCCGCGCAACCTCTTGCCCGCCACTGGAGCCACTAATAACAGGCACATGAACAGGAGAGGAGGGATTATCCGATCCCAAAATTTGGAAGTTTTCAGCATGAGCCCTCTAAGCGTCCCAACCGATGAAACGACAAGCTTGATCTGCCATCCCCTGAACTCTGACGTAGATACTGCTCCCCTCTTCAGTCGGCGCCTGACCTTGGCAAAGGTCAGGTGGAGGCAAGGGCGGATTCAGGCGGCCATCTTGAGATCGACTGGAGTACCCAAACATTGCACCCAATTCCGAAAGAAACTTTGTATTTTGAACAGCACGAGAATAAGAATGCGCTGAAGCCAATACTTTCTCCTTAAATTACGTCTCGAATTGCAAAAAAAATCGCTGGCAATGAAATTGTCCTACTCACGCGGTAATCCTGAGGACAGTTGCATGGCCCTCATTACCCCTCCCTCCCGCATTCGCCCTGACTCTGCCTCTGGATGGGTGCCTGCGGGCGCACGTGTGGCCAGTGGAGCGTCCGCTGGGCCGGTCGGCGGTCGGCGGTCGACGGTGGACGGTCGGCGGTCGACGGTGGACGGTCGGCGGTCGACGGTCGGCCTGGACGGACATCGGTAATCTTGGGTCAACGGACAAAGCTTGCAGGGGACCGATATCATGTGCACTGGCAGTGCGGCGACTATTGGCGACTTGTGATCGTTTCGACGCAACCTGCAGCGCGTTGCTGCATTGGGAACTGGGCGGCCAGCGGCAAGTGCACCCTGACATCACCACGGAACTGGGCGGCCAGCGGCAAGTGCACCCTGACATCACCACGGAACTGGGCGGCCAGCGGCAAGTGCACCCTGACATCACCACGGACTCGGGGAGCGACGCAGACCTCACGTGCAGTCGCCCCACGTCCATCGGCTGTGTCTCCGCGACGGACTCGGGGAGCGACGCAGACCTCACGTGCAGTCGCCCCGCGTCCATCGGCTGTGTCTCCGCGACGGACTCGGGGAGCGACGCAGACCTCACGTGCAGTCGCCCCGCGTCCATCGGCTGTGTCTCCGCGACGGACTCGAGGAGCGACGCAAACCTCACGTGCAGTCGCCCCGCGTCCATCGGCTGTGTCTCCGCGACGGACTCGGGGAGCGACGCAGACCTCACGTGCAGTCGCCCCGCGTCCATCGGCTGTGTCTCCGCGACGGACTCGGGGAGCGACGCAGACCTCACGTGCAGTCGCCCCGCGTCCATCGGCTGTGTCTCCGCGACGGACTCGGGGAGCGACGCAGACCTCACGTGCAGTCGCCCCGCGTCCATCGGCTGCGCCTCCGCGACGGACTCGGGGAGCGACGCAGACCTCACGTGCAGTCGCCCCGCGTCCATCGGCTGTGTCTCCGCGACGGACTCGGGGAGCGACGCAGACCTCACGTAGTCGCCCCTTTCTCCGCGACGGACTCGGGAGCGACGCAGACCTCACGTGCAGTCGCCCCGCGTCCATCGGCTGTGTCTCCGCGACGGACTCGGGGAGCGACGCAGACCTCACGTGCAGTCGCCCCGCGTCCATCGGCTGTGTCTCCGCGACGGACTCGGGGAGCGACGCAGACCTCACGTGCAGTCGCCCCGCGTCCATCGGCTGTGTCTCCGCGACGGACTCGAGGAGCGACGCAGACCTCGTGCAGTCGCCCCGCGTCCATCGGCTGTGTCTCCGCGACGGACTCGGGGAGCGACGCAGACCTCACGCGCACCGCTCCCATCGGCTGCACCTCCGCGACGGACGGTGCGGTAGGAGGTCGCGAGCGTCAGACACTGGTGCCTAAGTGGTTGGTCAGGTGAAGAGGAGACAGGCGAAGAGACTGGATCCTGACAGGTCATGTCACCTGCAAGACTTCGTTCGAGGCGGCGAATTGACCCAGGTGAGTCACGTGACTTCCAATTGAGCGATGTCACGAGATCCGTTGCAATGGCTCAGAATGTTCAAAGAACAGGGCACATACTATTCGGAAGCTAAGCATTTTTTTTTTGTTTTTTTTTTTTTTTGTATTTTTTTTGGTTATTTGTTTTTTTATTTTCTTTTAAATTTTTATAAATTAAATTTTATTTTTTTTAAAATTTTCGTTTCGAAACCAAACAATTGAGCGCAAGCTTTTAAATTTTTTTTGGGTCTTTAGGTTTTTTTCTTATTTTTTTGTTTTGGTTTCTTTAAGAAATATAAAAATAGGTGGTTTTTTTTTTTTTGGTTTTTTTTTTTTTGTTTTTTTATTTTTTTTTTTCCCTTATTTTTTTTTAACTTATTCCGCTTTTTGTCTAGGGGGGAGGGGGGGGGAAGGAGAGGTTGTTTTTTGGTGAAAATGTTGTTTTTTTTTGTATTTTTTTTTTTTTTTTTTTTTTTTAGTTTAAAAAATGTTTTTATTGTTGTATTGGCGTTTTTTTTCGCATTTAAAACAAAGAGATTGAAGGTGAAGTTCGTACTCAGTAATTCGCATAGTCTCAGGCATAAACAGTTTTGTTTGAAAATGTTATTGTTTACATTTCCTGATCACATAATCCGCTATCAGTGCACGGTAGAGCTTCAACGAATTGTATAATGATAGATCACTAAAGATTGTTTATACAATACAGGTATGCACGTGTATTGGTTCACGTTTGGATACATTTGCACGGGTGATATGCAAAACAAGCTCTCGTTACATGCATACAAAACAAATTATCACATACAGCGATGCCAAGAGCAGCCAACAGACAGGGAATTGGCCGATGTTGTAGGCGGGACATATCGCGAACTAGTTCACGGCCATTCGAAGAAGTCGCGTTTGCTCTCCATGAGTGGTAAGTCTGATCTGGATCGTGCCCTCGAATGAATGAAGCGATGACGGGCATCGTGGCCAACTTTTTTGGCAGATACCTGTGTGACCTCAGCCACCCACCTCTCTACGCTCTGTGAGTGACAGGGAACATCTGCGAACGTGATGGGCGCATCCGCTGCGGCGCAGATAGCCGTATCACTGAGGACCATTGTGAGCGGCGGCTCTGTCAGCGCCACGGCTTCCCACTGCACCAACTCTTTCAGTGACGATGCACCAAGATTGACATTATCCCTAGGAGGCTCAAATTTCCTAACATCCGCAGCATTCGCTCTACCCTCACGACAGGCCATGATCTTAGCAACAGCAAACTTCCGTACTTCCTCATCAGAGTCCGCCAGCATTGAGATCAGCACGTTTTCATGGTGAGCCCAGAAGCTGTTCCAGTTCAGAACGGCGTGTGTTACCTTCCTGTCCTTTTCGGGTAGCCCTTTAGACAGCTGCACCAAGAAGAGGAAGTTTTTTGCCCCGTCACTGACATTTTGGAACTTCCTGAACCTGAACCAGCCTGGAACGTATTGGTTCAGAATGAAAAATACTACGCGACGCAACGCGCTCCACGGCTTCTTGGTCGACACATACAGTCGTAGGATGCGGTTGGCTAAAGTAACCCACCTGGCTTTGTGCAGAGTTCCGGGCTCCATAGTCAGAAGCGTTTTCTCGAACTCAGATGGTCCTTTCTGCACGGCGATGCTCAGTTTGTAGCGGTACCTTTGATCATGACTGATCGTGTTCTCTACTTCTGGCGGCATTTCTTCAATCAGGCCGGGTACAGGCTTGAAAGGCGTCATAGGCAGTTTCGTGAGATCCTGGCTGATTGACACTCCCATTTTGCCCTTATAAGATGCCGGACCACTCGTTTGTCCATCCGCATTTAGAAACACGTGCTTCATCGTCAACTCCTTCATATGCAATCCGCATATCGCGTGCTGCAGCGGTCGGCCCAAAGCTAGTTCTATCCGTCTGTTGATCCCGCGGTGTGACCCCGTATTTACGGCAGTTCCGTCCGATCCGATGACTACCGGCTCCGCGTCTATGTCGGTGATGACGGACGTGATGGCTGCTGCGATGTCTTTCGCTTCATGACTCTCTGGTGTGACGTAATCGATATATCTGTGTCCAGGTTCAGCTACAACTACTTCGTGGGGTTCTTTTATCTTCCGAATTTTACCGTCTTCGGTGATCAGGCTGGTGTCGTTTCGCCCGTCATAGAAGATGCCGATGATGTTGTTCTCTTCTCGGTTCTGCCTCCGTCTTGTTTCTACCTCGTCTTCTCCCCACTTCTTTCGCTGTCGTCGTAGCTTACTACGGTCGACCAGGCCACTCAGATTTTCCTGTGTCACAATTCCGTAGTCGACCAGCGCAGCGTTCAGCAGCGCCCATCCTGCGCGGTCCGATATTCCAAACCGGTCACACATCCGATAAAAATTCCTCCAGTTCGTGTCTGTTCCGCTTGACATCGCGCCCTCGCGCTTGGTTGGTGTAGGGGTCGACGGCAGGCTCTGTCACTACGCCATCGTCGTCATCTTCGTCGCCTTCGTCTGCATTCATGTCTTCATCACGATCGGAATCCACCTCCTTCGACCCTGATGACGCAGCCTTTTGCTTCGCAGCTGATTCCTCCGACCTACTTTTTTCCTCATCTTCTTCGTTCCTTTCGTGTCCACTGTATGCGATATTATCAGCTTGCGTTCTGTCCGCTGATCTTTTATGAAGGGAACTTCTAGGACAGGGATCCTCATCCCTGCAGGACAGGAAGAGCACGGCTTGTTGTCTTTCAGGTCGCATTGACAGAGCAGAATATCGAACAGTTCGTCTTTCAGATAATCAGAAACCTTGTGGAATGCCAAGCCACGCTTCTCCGCTTCCGTCCATTTTATGAGCTGTCGCGCACTGTCTCCCAGTTTCAGAATCTTTTTCACGATCGATTTGGGTTTTAAAACATTGCTTCTCTCCAGTGCATACCCGTCGCCTTCAGTTTTAACCACAGGTGTTTCTCGCTGATTGTGCTTTATGCTAAACTGAACGGCGCTTGAGCGATCCCATATCGCCAAGATCTTTTCCATCATAACGTTCGCGACCGTTACACCCGGAGCACGTTTTCCGAGCTGATCTTGGACCAGCATGAAGTATCCAAGCACTTCACTTTTCCAGGGAAGGCGGGTTTCTTTCAGTTCCAACGGACCGACTGTACGCACGGGATGCTTTCGTTCCGTACTGCGCGTTCGATAATCGGCCTGAGCCATAACTTTAAACGTTAACTATTGCTCAGAATTATTATTTGATATGTCGTGCAGTCGTGCACACTTGAACATGTAACGGATGTAAGAATCTGAAACAGAGGGTGGGTTGTATGAGACAGGCACTTGGCAGGTATAGGTACTATCATGTGAAACGCATTCATTGGATGGAACTCAGAAACACATGGTTGGACAAACTTTGTGCAGAATGCGATAGTTGGGATTGGAGTTAAAATGTCGACATAGGTATCTACCAGTTTAAGTCGCTATTATCAGTTGTTCGTTTGTGGAGGCCAAGAAAAAAGATATTTATCATATTGACTGCACTTGGCTCTGGCGGCTGGCCGGAAAACTTACGGGTGATGAGTTTATACTCGACCTTGAACCCAATTTTGTTATAAATGTGCACACATTAGGCCATTATATCATGCATGTTGTTTTTACCGCAGATAATACGATTTCTGTGAAGCTTGGACCTCAAACACGCTGAAATTGGGCCGATTTTCGCCAAATGACCCACGTTTGCCTCTTTGACCTGACCTGGCAGGTCAACCATGGGAGATAGGTCAACATTTTTCAGGGCCAAAACGTTAGCCTATGGGTAGGTCCACCCGCAGGCGAAAGCCGCATCTCTCTCTATTTCTTAGTTCTCGAAATTCTAAAGGCACTAGATATGAAATTCCGCTGGAGACTTCAACGCCGGGAGTCAACTCGCAGGGTTTCGTTCGGCGACTAGTTGGCAAAGGTAAACGTTATTTTTTCCAACTTTTTTTAACGTATCCTGGCTAGACATATATCTGGCCAAGTCATACCACCAGTGCCGATTGGAAATTCCGAAAAAGCCTTCTGACGCTCCGGTCTACTAAGCATGCATTACTTGTTTTTCTACTTGCTGCATATTTTATATGTAGGTGAATATACGTAAGTAGGTCCTTGTGCAATTGCTAGATCAAGAGGTGTTTTTATTTTGCTTAGGTGTGACTGGAATATATTTAACGTTCATTTATTAGGGAATTTTTTTTCCTCTTAGATAAGTAGTTCAAACATGCTTGGTGATATCTAATAAGAAGTCAGTTCACCAAGAAACTAAGAGGAAATGCATTCAAATAGCATTAAAACCACACCAGAAACACAATTTTTTGGCCATGAGTGTTACTCCCTCTTGAACAAGATAGCGCGAGGAGTATAGAAAAAAGCGCCTCGGGCATGTCCATGATATCAGTAATGCATACGCATTCGCATTTGCATGCCCTCCGATTTCGCTCATATTTTCAGGATGATGATGATCGAGGTTTTTGGGCGCATCGACCAGGTCATTTAGCGTCCATAACAGTATGCCCTACCTACTCAGATATATGCATTAGTGGTACAGTTCAGCACGATATCTTCACTGCCCCGGGAATATTATTGAAAAACCAGTTTTTTTTTTTGCAACGAAGCGACACACATGCCATAGGCACTCAGTCGTCTCCAAGAAGGCTGTAGAGTGTCCTGTTAGTTCTACAATATTGGGCTCTGTCCTGTGCGTAAAGGTGACATGTCAGAATATGATGTATTGTCGAGGACGAGTTGCATCGTGGATACACTGATTTGGCCTCATTTCTGAGCAGGTGACAGTGTGTTGCGTACGTGTGTCCTATTCACAGTCGTGACAATGCAACCTCTTCCGCTCGTACCTTCCTAGAGGTCGACGACCAATACCCTATGCGTGGCTTGATTTGTTTGAGTTTGTTTGTGCCCAGAGCGTCCCAATTGCGTTGCCACTTCTCATGGATATATTTAGAGATCGTGGGGTAAAAATCCTGTGCCGGGAGAGGAAGGGCACGAGTATAGGGTCTCCGTGCCCCTCGCCTCGCTGCCTCATCAGTGTGCTCGTTCCCCCGGATGCCGACATGACTTAGGATCCAACAAAATGATACACATCTTCCCTCTCGTCTCAGTAAGGTAAGGCGGGTTAAGATGTCCTGTAAAATGTGTTCTTGGGCGTTAAAACCTTCCAGTGCCAAGAGGCTGCTCAATGAGTCAGATAAGATAATGAAGGAGTTGCATTCACTGACGTCGATGAAACAAAGCGCTTTGAGGATCGCCACGAGCTCTGAAGTGTATACAGACGCATTCGGTGGGAGCGAAAAGCCTCTGGTGACCGGTCCGGAAACGAACGCACATCTGACACCCTGGTTTGTTTTTGAGCCGTCTGTGTATATCAGGGTGTGTCCATTGTATGTATCGATACGCTCCAATGAGTTCGCCCGGAATAGTACGGTGGGGACATCACGTTAGGCGTCAGACGCAATGTTAATGCGGGCATCGGGGATCTCCAGAAAAGAAAGAAAACAGGTAGGTTCCTGATGCCATTCAAGGACTCTGAAATATGCACCCGCGACAAGCGCGCCCGGATGTTCACTAGTGTGTGCGTTAATAATATAGTTGCAATTTATTAGGCTCTTTCTGCATAAAATATGATGCGAAGTGCATTTATGGAAGTTAGCTTGCCTTCAGACGTGAATTTCATTGCCACTTAGTGATATATTGCGCATATTGTTCCTTTGCGTATTGTCTTCTGGAACTATTTTCCACCATAGCCGGCGGGCCTCGCGGCCCGCGGCCCGTCCCCGACCGCCCGACATTCATAATATGGCGGGGCGCGCCTGGGCGCGGACCATTTCCTGAATGCTAATGGGCCCCAACGCCAAAGTTACAGGTAGATTTTCATATTTGAAGAGAAAGGCGATGTGCCTGGCATGAGTTCCGCCACCACTGGAGTTGAGCCCGACAGGTTTTCTCCGTATTGTTTAAGAACATTACGCTTATGGGTGTTGAATGGAAAGAATGCATCTACAACCGTGAATTTCACCTACACCATTTTGGCGTGGCAGAATCGATGTTGTTTGTATTGTTGAAGGGTGGAACTTTACTTTTTGTCGTGCCACCGCTCGGCGGCCCTACGGATCCTCTGGGCAGCAACCGTCGGCGCTTGACGTGTATCGAGCCAACCTCAATAATGCCGGAAAGCTTCATGTTAAAAGGTAAAAGTGGCAGGGCTAGATATCGTTGAAAGTAGTCTAGTATGGTATCAGAAGGCAGCTGATTTTATGCCGGTTTATTTGAGAAAGTTGGAAATTAATTCGCTAATGTAGAACATCTGATATGCAATTAAAAGGAATGCAATGTGATAATTCGAAACCGAAATCCTGAAATTGAGTGCAAAAGTGGCAGGGTTAGATATCTATAAAAGTTGTAGAGTATGGCATCAGCATACAGCTGATTTTATGCCGGTTTATTTGAGGTCATTGGAAATTAATTCGCTAATGTAGAACATCTGATTTACAATTTAAAGGAATACAATGTGATAATTCGAGACACAAATCCTGAAATTGAGTGCAAAAATGACAGGGTTAGATATCTATAAAAGTAATTGAGTATGACATCAGAAGGCAGCTGATTTTATGCCGGTTTATTTGAGATCATTGGAAATTAATTCGGTAATGTAGAACATCTGATACACAATTTAAAGCAATACAATGTTGATAACTTGTGACACAAATTCTGGAATTTAGTGCAAAAGTGACAAGGTTCAACCCTCATGGAAGTTACTCAAGATGATATAAAAATGTAGCACGTTCGATTTTCGTTTAGTTAAGAACATTGGAAATTGTCAGCACATCACACAGAAGATGTATGATATTTTTTTATTACAAGATGTTGAGTGTTCAATTGCTCTCATTTCACTTTAAGGGCAAAGTGACAGGGTGAAATCATTTGATAATAAAACGAACTACACATCATAAGAGAGTTTGTTGTTTCAATGTTGTTCAAATTTCACCATAGGAAATTACTTGCTAGGGTGAAATGTTTGATAATAAAACGAACGACACATCTTAAGAGAGTTTGTTTCAATGTTGTTCAAAATTGACCATAGGAAATTACTTGCACCTCCTCTAGAAAATATAATATAGCATTAATCATAGCAAGCCCACTCTGGTAGTGTTCCTTCACAAACCCACCACCAGAGCGGCGCCACCGGTATTATGTCCGCTCATGACGCCTAACGACTCTTCTTGTAAGTACATATAGATATGTCTATTTCTGGCCATACTAGTTCCCAGGGTGGTGTTTGCACTTGGTCGGCTATGCGAATTCCGCGTGTGCGGATACCGCTTTCCTGAATGGGTGCTCTAACTCCCATACATAATGGTTCTGTGGCTGTCTTCCGTCCTCCACGGAATAGCGTTAGTAAACGGCGAGAAAACACTGCGTCGTATGTAGGGTGCAGGGGATACTGCCTCAGCTTAAGCGCATGCCGGAGGACTGGCTTCAGTCGTCTTGGTACCAGTTGCGGATCGTTGGCCTGTACCTGGAGGCTTGCCACCGGCGGCGAGGTTCGGAATGCTCTCGTTGCAATGCGCAAGGCTGTGTGGTGAACGGTCTCAAGCACACGCTTCCTGGAAGAGCTAGCACTATCATACACGAAACAACAGTAGTTAAGTTTAGAACGGATGAGCTGACAGTACACATTTAAAAGAGTTGTGCGGTCTGCTCCGTATGCAGTGCGTGCCACACATTGCATACTATCCAATGCTTTGAAACAGCGCTGGCGCAGAGATTTAAGATGGTCAGCGTAAATCAAACTCCTGTCAAAAATGACCCGAGAAACTTAGCGGAAGATCGCAGTGGGATTACTTTCCCATACAGCTGGGGGTGCCGGTTCGGGCTAACAAGACCGTCGGCGACAGAAGTGTACCAAAACAGTGTTTTTCTGTGCAAAAGCGAAGTCCATTTCGAGTGCTCCAACTCTCCAGATGGTGTATGGCCAGCTGAAGCTGCCGGTCCAAAGAGGGCGTACGAGAGGCGCAAAACGAAATTGCAAGGTCGTCTACGAAGAGCGAGCGGCCAATATTATCTCACAACCCATTCCTGATATCATTAATCAGTATCCCAAACAACGGCACACTGAGCACACGTCCCTGTGGGACACCGTTCACCTGCACACACTTTTCTGGCAGCTGGTTACCAACCCGGACGTGGAAGGACCGGTTCTCTATAAAGATATTGACGAAGAGTCCCATAGACCCCTAACGCCACAGTCGAACAACTTCTGCAGTATGCCGTGCCTCCAGGCGGTGTCATATGCAGCCTCTATTTCAAAGAACACGGTGTCTATGTGTTTGTGGTCTTTAAAGGCAGCACGGACAGCAGTGTCTAAAGCTAAAACATGGTCTGCGGTAGATCGTTTTTTTAATTCGGAAACCACATTGGGTATTCGAGAAAAAGTCTTGCTGTTCTAAAAGCCACGTAAGGCGAACAGTCACCATCTTTTCCATCAGTTTGCATAGTGACGACGTAAGCGAGATGTGTCGGTTGTGAAGTGGTTTCAGTTCACTTTTGCCAGGCTTGAGAATAGGGATTATTATGGCAGCACGCCAAGCGGACGGAAAGTTTCCTGTTTCCCATACGGAATTAAAGGATGTCAGAAGAGCGTCAGTCGCACATGGAGGCAAGTGCTTAAGCACGGCGTTGTGGATGGCACCCGGTCCCTCAGAGACACATTTCAGGGTATTAAATGGCGTATTTCAGTTCCGGAAAGGTAAATGGTTGGTTGTAGAAGAGCTGTCGTGACGTATACAAGTCAATAGGCATTGCATCGCACCTAATCTTGTGCCGTAGAAACTGAGGGTCAGCTCTCCTGTCTTGTCTACGTGTTGCTAGGGCACTAGTGATCTTGTTGGCCACGTCAAGTGGGTGAGTATTATTTTGGCCATGGAGCTGCAACACGGGTAGCGGTCACGAGGACAAGCGACCAGAGATGCGCTTTATCCGAGCCCACACCTGTGAGGTGGCGGTAAAACGGTTCATTCCGCTCACGTATTCTTTCCAAGAGGCTCTCTTCGTATTGTACGTCTAGCCATAGTCCTTGCTTGCTTGAACGCTAGTATGTTAGCCGTTGTGCTGTGTTTGCTTAACTGTTTTAGGGCTCGCCTGCGGGCGCAGATGGCCATTGCACATTCCTTAGTCCACCAAGGAACCGGGGTGCGGCGAGAGGTACCAGAGGTACGTGGAATGCACATATCAGCACGCTGGAGAAGTCGGATGTGAAATCGTCAACACGGGTGCAGTGATTTTCAATGTCACGTGTAAAAACTGCCTGTGTCTCCGATTTAAAACGAGTCCAGTCCGTTTTTTTTTAGAATCCAGCGTGGCGGTTGTGTTCCAAGAAATGCGTGTCCTTGAAAAGTAAGCCACACCGAAAAGTGGTCACTTCCACGGTAGTCATCAACTGACCACTTAAAATGGTGAGTCAGTTGGAGGCTGACGATACTCAGGCTCAGTGCTGAGGTGCAACCTAATGACAGGGCAATATGGGTATGTGAACCTGTGTTCAGAAGGCAGAGTGGTTCCTGTAAGATTAAAGTCTTGAGGGTTCGGCCTCGTGTATTAATGTCTGAGCAGCCCCAAGCGGTGTGGTGAGCGTTGAAATCACCCAGAAGTAGAACTGGTGGTGGGAGCTCAGTCAGCAGCTGTCTCAACTCCACGGTGGGGAACGCAGCTCCAGGAGGCAGGTACAGGGAGCAGACGCTTATATCGCGGTGGGTAAATGTCACCTGCGCTGCAACTGCCTGTAGAGTGGTTCGGAGAGCTAATTTACGTGTCGGTACACTATGGTGGACGGCAAGTAGGACGCCTCCATGTGCAATGCCATCAGATGGTACGTCGTTTCGAAATACAGTGTAGCATTTCAGTCTAACCGCGTCCTCTGTTGCCAGCTTTGTCTCTTGAAGACAAATGGCTACTGGATTGTGTCGATGTAAAACGGTCACAAGATCAGAAATAGATGTCCTTAGATGGCAGTTCCATTGTAGAATGGCAGTAAAAGGTGTCAGCTATAAAAAAAATGGTTGATACAGTGACTAAGTTGGTAGTCACTGCAACATGGATCCGGAGTGGGTCCGTGACCTCCCCCTATGGCTCGCCCCGTCCGTCGGGGATACCTGCCAAGGTGGAGCTCGCTTTCTGCCTCTGGTGGGGGACGGGCATGCTCGAGCATCACCCCACGTGGTGGGATGGGTGGTGGGGTGTGAAGAGTCACAGCCGACCGAGAAAGAGGAGCTACGATACCTCCAGGTGCCGGCGAGGACGGATCGGGTAAATGGGACATAGGGGATCTCACTCGTACACTTTGAGAAGCGTTTCGGCTGGCCGGCCCCACATGTCCCAGGTCCGGGGCTCCTTGGCGGACACTGGTCGTTGGCTTTCGTGCCACACACGGGGGCGTGACAGAAATGCGACGCGACGATGTACCGGAGGGCTTTGATGGGAGAGGAGGGGGTGGAGTAGGAATGGTTTGTGATAGGGGGGTGGGATGGATTGTTTTCGAAGTGGTGGGGTAGATGATGTGGTGGATGAGGTATGAGGGGATTTGGCGTTTTTTTGGATCGCTTGACCAGGGTCCACTTGCCAACATCCTCATGCGTCTCTGCTTCCGAGTGTGCCTCCGAAGACTCGGGAGGCGCTGGGGGTAGCATCACCATGGTCTGTTCCGGCCTGTGCGGCCGGCTTGTGAGTGGCACCCCAGCTGTCTCTGCTCCCGTGTGTTGTGTTTCTTCGTGTCCTGAACGTATTCGCCACTGGAACACACGGTCCTACAGTCTATGCACGGTATATTACACTCGTAGTGAAACCAGATATGCGGACCTCCGTTCTGCACACCCTGCCAGTTCACCACCGTCAACAGAGAACAAGATGGCGCCCGCTTAGGCAGCTGTAAGGCGGGAGTCGTGGCAAACAAATTATATATGAAACACCTCCCCCAATTGGTCACTGTTCACACCAAAGGACGGGGATCAACGTAACAAAACTGAGTTATACACATCCAACACCTCCCCCAGTCGGTCACTGCAACTGAACCCTCAAACATATGAGCGCTTGCGGGGATCGACGGACAAGCGCTGCGGTGGTCGCCGATGCCTGTCGCTACGGCGAGGTTGCGCACGGTCATCGCAAAGTGAACCTCGCGGCGGGGCGGCGTGCTGGTGGCGGCTCCTTTTTCTTCCTTTCCGCCGCCGGGCGGGCGGCCCTTTTTGCTCGGCTGATGGCGTCAACGGGCGATGAAAGCGCAGGAATCGCCGGTTGCGCCAAAGGACGCGTCCGCTGGGCGTCTTGATCAGATAGGTTCGGCGCTGGCCGATAGCGACGACAATGCCGGTTCTCTCCCACAGCCCAGTGGTCGGATCCTGTATGGTTACGAAGCTGCCCATCTTTAGGAGACGGAGAGGCGTGGCTTGGCTGTCGTACCTCAACGTGACAGCCTCCTTTTGAGCCCGGGCGCGCCAATCACAGTCGTCGGCCTTGCGTTGCTACGTGCTGCTGAACGCTCTGTGATGCAAAGGCACCATCGACCGGATAGGATATCCATAGAGGACCTCGGCAGGAGATCTGCCGTCGGCACGTGGCGTATCACGCAGCTCCAGGAGTCCTCGGGCGTATCTGTCGTCGTCCAAGTTGCCTGAATCTGTGCACTTCTGGATCAATCTCTTCACGGACTTCACGGCAGCTTCCTCATGCTCGTTAGCCTGAGGGTAATGCGGAGAAGAGATGTTATGTGTGACACCCCATAGCTCCAGGAACTGCCTGGTGTAGCGTGCAGTGAACTGTGGGCCACCGTCAGTTTTCAGAACGTTTGGCACGCCTGTGGCTGCAAAGACCTCTCTGAGCGTGTGCACGAGCGTCCTGGCCGTCGCTTCCCGGTCGCAGGACGCGACGACGGGCCAGCCGGAGAGCCCGTCTGCGTACACAAGAAAAGTCTTCCCGGCGTAATGGAAGAAGTCCGCTGAAGCAATCTCGAAAACTCTGGAAGGCTCTGAGTTGCACATCAGAGGCTCCTTAGGCAGACTGGGCAGATGCCGTCGGCATGCGTCACAGGCCATCACCACGTTGTAGATGTCCTGGCTGATGTTCGGCCAAAAGACAGACTGTCGTGCCCGGCGCTTCGTGTGCTCCAGGCCTTGATGGCTCGCATGCAGCCGATCCAGGGTCTCTCGGCGCAGCGTGCGGGGAATGGCTAGCCGCACACCACACAAGATAAGGCCGTCGTCTACGGAGAGGGCGTCACGAACCAACCAGTATGGGCGCAACGTCGTCTCTGGATCAGTCTTGTGTTCTGGGAAGCCCACGTGAATAGCGTCGGCGAGAGATCGGTACTCATCGTCAGTGCGTGCTTCCTCGCGCACGTTGTCCAATATGATGTCTGGCACAGGCGGATGGGCATCACCAGCAACGATCTCGCGGATACTGGCCAGCACTGTGCCGTGCAGCTGATGGTACACGTCGCTCTCTGCTTCTTGGTCCTCGGCGGAAGGGTCATCGACGGGGGCCCTGGAGAGTGCGTCAGGGATGCAGTGCGACTTTCCAGCTTTCCATATGGCTGCAAAACGATACGGCACCAGCTTCTCACGTAGCCGCTGGAGGCGTGGATTCTCTATCTCCGAGAGTGACTTCTGGTTCAGTATCGGTATGAGTGGTCGGTGGTCGGTGATGATGTCGAATGTTGGGAGACCGGCCAGGAAGAGACGACATTTCTTCACGGCCCAGGTCACCGCGAGCATCTCTAGCTCCACCACCGCGTATCTCGACTCCACGTCGGAGACGAAACGCGATCCGCATTGGATGAGCCGCCAATGGTCACCTTGCCGCTGCATAAGCGCATATCCGAGGCCGTGCAGTCGGGTAGCGTCTGTATGCAGTGCAGTGGGGAGGCCAGGCTCGAAGAAGGCCAGGACGGGTGCCCGAATCAACGTATTCTTGACGGTCTCGAAGGCTTGCTGATGCACTTCAGTCCACTGCCAATGATTTTGCGGTTTGAGAAGGTCACGAAGTGGGTGGGCGGCATTGGCTGTCTCGTCCGAGAAGGAGCCGAGCTGGTTCACCAACCCCATGAAGCTCCGCAGATCCGTCAGGTTGGCAGGCACAGGAAAGTCTGAGATCGCGCGTAGCTTTCGCTCGTCCACTGTGTAGCGCTCAGAAGTGATGTGGAAGCCGCAGTACTCGACTGACTGCGCAGCGAAGTTCAGCTTCTGCGGGTTGAGCGTGACGCCGTAGGTCTCGCAACGCTCCAGGATTGCGATAACATGCTGCAGATGCGTGGAGTAATCCTCGTCGTGCGCTAGCACGTCATCCACCACCTTGCAGGTTCTTGGAATTCCATCCAGAACTGTGTCCACTCGGCGATTATACTCACCGCCGGATGAACTGAGGCCCATGACAGCTCTTCTGAACTTATACCTGCCCCATGGGGTAATGAAGCTGGCGAGAGCTTGATCCTCCTCAGCGATTGGGATTTGCAGATGCCCGTTCTTGGCGTTCAACGTCGTAAAGTACTTGCTCCCCTTGTTGATACTGGTAACGACGTCTTGAGGGGATGGTATGGGATGCACGCCACGGCGCACATGTTTGTTTAGTTTGGTCAAGTCG
>JAOTOM010000980.1:0-53804 GCA_034440615.1 Ashinkailepas kermadecensis | reverse complement strand
GCGGTTTCCTCACAGCCATGACAGCGGCGATCTCACGGCCATGACAACGACCGCCTCACAGTCCTGACAACGGCCGCCTCACAGCCATAGCAGAGGCCACAGCGGCCGCCTCCAGCCATAGCAAAGGCCACCTCACAGCCGTGACAGCGGCCGCCTCACAGCACCAGCAGAGGCCACCTCACAGCCACAGCAGAGGCCGCCTCACAGCTGTGACAGCGGCCGCCTCACAGGTACGGCAGTGGCCGCATCCAATAGTCATCACAAGCATCACAAGTAGTCATTTCTACTTCACCATATCTCGAAAGACGAAACCTATGGTAAGTTCTAAAGATCCCTGGACGACTTGTGGTGGGAGATCACAATTCCTTCCATCGCCCCCCTCCCATGCTTGTGAAGATAAAATTGTTCAAGCGAGGGTTTCTTTGCAGCACTCTGTATGTGATAGTCTGTGTGTGCCACGTCACGGGCCCACGGCAGGGGCGTTCCGCCGAACAATCAACTGATGTGAGACGTTTTGGTCGTCAGCACGCGGTTTATGCGAAACATGGCCATATCTGTGCTTGCCACACTTTCAACCACGCCCTCGGCGAGATCAGCCACAGATGGCTTATCTCGCCGAGCCATCCAGTGCCGAGTCTTGCACTGCGAGCGCAGCAGTTTCTTCAGGACGTGGTAAGCGGCGCGGACGGTCTCTGGTGGCACGGTGTTGGGAGTCAACACGCTAATGTGCAGGCGAGACGCAGCTGCCAGTGCAGTGCCGATGACGCTCTAGGTCGGCGACTCCCGGATGGCGCGCAGGTCACTGACTATGCGAATGTCAATCTTGTAGGATCACTTCTTGACATTGTTGTACTTTGAAGCAGCCTAGCGAATCCATGCTCATCGTTCGGTTGTTGCAGTGGGGAGTCAGTATCAAGGTGAAGGCCGACATCCCCTTAGCTTGATAAAAGAGAAAAGGGTTCACACAAAACGCAATGCATGCGGGGACTTTTATTAACAGGCGATGGTGGGGTAACTGAGATCAACGCCAATAATGCGAAGTTGAAGTGAAACATTTGGTCGGCCATAAGATATCAAGATATTGCGCCAACGATCCAAGTCTTGCACCATGTTATTGTCCCACTCAGTCGAACATGGAAGAATATGCAATCGATAGTCATCAGAAAAGGAGTGTATAGTTATACCACCAGATTAGTGACTGCTATGGTTGGAAAAGTAGGATATTCCTGTATTTGCGGTATCCAGAAAATTATCCTCTTGAGGAAATCTTGCTCATTTATCCCTTGGAAGTTCGATGGTGCTGTTAGACTATGAACTGCTCTGTGATGTGCTCAAGATTCACTGGAAAGTGTAGGGCAATATTCCGATGTCATTGAGTGGAATAATAATATCCTCTCGCTGCATGACCTCTGCAGTCGATGCGCCCCTAAACCGCAATAACAATATCCTCTCCATATTCAATTACCCATACAATTTCCTCTCCACATCCAGGATTACAAAATACAAATCCAACCGTGGTGACTGCTGACATGCAATCTGTCCAACCAGAAATGGAAAAATGTTCCTGTGCTGGATGTTTGTCATCCAGAACACTATCCTCCATGAAAAAGCATGGTCTTTTGGCCACAAGATTGGAGATGTTTGAAAATGACTGCAAACTTCCTCCTGTTTTATACATTCCCAAGCTGACTGGACAAATACAAAAAGGAGTTTATGGTTCAAAAGACAAAATTGTAACTTTGGAATGGAATGCCAAGTATTGTGCTCTCGAAATGCAACAGTAAAAAACAAATTGAGCCATGTTCAACATTCCTTTCTTTGAAACTAAGAATTCCACCTGAATTTTGGCATACAGCACCAAACATATTGCATATATGCAAATATGTTACAGCTGATGACAGCTCTATTGAAAGGAAATGTATTATCCAAATTTTACTCGTTTTCAGTTTTTGCCATATGTCGAACCAAGTTGAAAAATACATATTATTCTGGACATATCTAGCGTAGTTCCAGAAAAAAACATAATGGTGCATATCCAGGGATATTTGGCAAAAAGGATGCTTGAACCAAGCATCATTTTTTCAAGCATAACTGAACACATCTGCACATGTTCCATAATGTTTCTACAGTGCCCACAAATCCTGGCACAATTATTATAGTTTCAAATCTGACATAATAACATGCATGTATTCATTTTGCAATAAATTGGGATGCCAATGACAGATATCCTCGCCAGAGTAGAAAAAGACCATCTGTCCTAGATATATCCTATTATAGGTATATGGATGAAACCCATCCAAAGAAAGGTACCGGCATTGTACCATAATATTCATGCATATTAGCATTGCAGCTTATTCTTTAACAAAGCATTGGAAATGGCTCATCAAATTTTGATATGGCAAGCTGGATGGCAAAGAAAAGCAAAGCATTAAGACCAATTATGAGCACTAGTTCTATATTTCAATATTCTTACATATATCTTTACCTAAACCTTTTCCACTTGCCATCTTCAGAACTTCAGTAATTTGCAGGTTGGACTGCATGCAAGACGTGCTAATCAGTAATCAGATGTTTCCATCTGCAAAGTAGGTGTTAGGATAAGATATCCTAGGTTGCGGTTTTTAATTTAATTAACTAAAAAGTATCAGTTGATCTTCTTGCCACAAAAGGTGGTAAATTTTTTACTTCAGGTATTTGTTAATTGTTGGATATACTTTTCCAATGGTTTATGAACATGGTTAACATGATGTGGCCACTCATTTTCTCTGAAAATGATTACTTTTTCAATTGACAGGCAAAAGAACACCTGAAATGGGACTTTGAGTTGAGTAATGTTGGCATTTCACGAACCCAAATTGTATTAATTTGCACATTTTGGTACATTTTTAATTCCTGCAATTTATTTTTCCAATGCAATGTTTATGTAGGTGGATAGCATTGTGTGACCACTCATTTCCTCTGCAAATACATATTTTTCAGTTGACAGACAAAATAACACCAAAAAACAGGCTGGAGTTTGATAACATAGCATAAAAATAATGTTCAAGAGTAAACTAAAATGTAGCACAGCCTAACCTAAACTTGCCTGCAGGAAAATAAATTCCCAAAGAAATGGAAAATTTTCAATGTACTTCTGAAGAATTTTCAACTTAAAAACCTTACATTGCAGAGCCTAGTTAACTAGGTTAACAGATTAAATTAAACCTGTTTTGAAGAAAGGAGCACTTTTTTGTGAACAAAATCTACCAAAAAAAATGGGAAGTTTTTCCAACTGAAGAGAAAAGCCTAGCCTAACCTAACCTAACCAAACCTAACTCCATTTTTGCTTTGTGGGGTAAAATGTGTACAATTTGTCTCCTGGATACCTTGAAGTGCAATAATACACAAAATTGTGAGATCATGTTTTTGAACATGATTAAGACAAGCTCCTGTGTTGGTAGTTACCTAGGTATGTATGTAGGTGGATAGGTACCTAGATAGGTACATTCCTAGGTAAAAGAATATGGCCATGTATAGCATTGTCCAGAGTGTAAATGTTGGGAGGAATCTACATAAAATGTCATATGGCATTTCAAGACATAAATATTGTAAAAACATGTTCCTTGATATGATTCAGATGATGTGGGATGTGGCCTACCTAGCCACTTATTACCAGCACAAGTGCATAGGCACTTTCCAGTTGGTATGCAATATAATACCAAAATATTGGGTATTTGAGTGGGGTAGCATAATGATGAATAATGTACAATGCCAAATAATGCCTCTGTAACCTAGATAGCTTGAGGAATTTTTAATGCCTTAGACCTGATGTGTCATTGCAGGCTTAGCATTCTAGCCTAGGCATTTTCTTTCTTAATAGAATATAGCAGAGCTAAACGTTCTTTCTTCGGGACAAGAGAAACCGAAGTTCTTCCGCACAAATAAAGAGCAAAAAAAACGTGTGGTATTTTGAATGGGAATGAATGGTCCCATTGTCTTAACGCTGATGGTAACGATCGCGCGATGTGTCCGTACTACCGACCGTAACGACAGCACGCACGGTCTGTACCAGCGAGTAGCGAGCGTACGTATGAACGGTCTATCTACCGTTCTGCAGTGGAACGTGCATACTTTCTGTACGTACGGGCGGTGCAGGCTGGGGTGGAGTGGAGGCTGATTGTGACCTCATTTGACCCTGAAGGCATTGACCTGGTGTCCTGAAATGTATACTGCAGCAAGTTCACTACAGCCGTAAATCTTCCAAATTGTGTGCTTCTAGTTTCACTCATGCTCCTCATGTTTGTTCTTGGTGTGCTTGTGAATGTTCTGCTCGGCTCCTGAACACGAACATCCTTTGTGGCCACAAAACGCTTCCCCTTATTATTATTTTTCCGGCTTGCATCCTTCCCCTGTCATTTTAACCTTTTGCTGGCTTTCATCTTTTACAAATAGTCCACGCCTGGATATCTAACTACGCACCTACCTCGTAAATGGCAATATTAATTCAGGCAGTTCAGCAATCAATTCACAAAAACACGACATTAATCCACCACCACGGTTGGGCACAATTACCCATAAACCAATTTTCGAACGAACGACTGAAAAAGTCACCAAGAGTTGCCTGATTTCAAATTCCATATTTATAACTAGATTTCTAGGCGACGACCACGACAACCATTTGGTCTCCGTCCCGACGGCGCTTTTGGCGACCACGGTATGCCATTGGTTTAGCATTGTGGTTGTCGGTTGAAGCGCCGTCCTGTGCCGACGGGAGGTTCTAGTATAAACGTGGTAAGCAAGAGGTACGGGATATTTGGTAGAATTCGCGGTACGGTCCTAGTATACTTTTCATCTGGAAAAAGATCAGTGCTGCTAAATACAAATTACTGATATATCGACGAATTATGTCCTTCATGGCTAAAATCTTGACGGACGTATCAAAACAAAATTCTGGTTTCGGTCGCCACTGAAGCCTGGTAAGCCAGCATCTGGTCGCCGACGCTATCGCTAGGACGGCGCTTATTTTGAGCCCTGCCGGTGCGATTGTTTTCCTCGATGCCCTGACACATTTTGTTTCCGGTGCCAACGTGATTTGCGGGAACTAACCTGATTTTTGAGGCCGCAGAGTGACATTCCGGTTGATAATTGATTTCTTAGGGCTACTGCAACTTTTGGGGCCCCGGCGCGAACTTTGGGACCCCAGTGTGATTTTCATGGGCTGCTACGCGACTTTTTTTTAGTCCAATGTAATCTGTTGTATCCGGACGTCATTTGCTTGGATCCCTAGCTCGAGTTTTAGCGACATCGACACTTTTTGGGGGTCCAATACGTTTTGGAGGCTTTTGGCGTCATTGTTGGGGCCCCAGAGTGATTATCCATGCCCGGATTGTTTTTATTTTCCCCGGCTTCATTTATGTCCCAATGAGACTGCTGGGGAACGGTACAACCTGTCGTGCCCCTAGCGTGATTTTCATGGTCCGGGCTTGACTTTTTGGTACCCCAGGCTCAGCGTGATTTTTTGGGGCCCCGGATGGCTCTTTTTGGGCACATGTTGTGATTTTCAAGTACCCCGGCGCCACTCCTACAATTTCTTTTGGACTTCTTACAAATTATAGGCCTCCTCTCGCGTCTTATGGTCTTGTCCCATCTCCCGGAGCCTCTTTACTGGTTTTGGATGTCTCCCCGTGTGTCCTACCCTCCTCCATATTCAATGGCCCTCCTCTTCCGTCTTGGAGGGCGTCCTCCTATATCCTGGGGCCCCTTTAGCATGACATGGGGCTTCCAGGGGCGTTCTCTGCCACATTAGGGCCTCTTGCCACGCCTTGTGGGCCTCCTTTGTCCTGGCAAAGCCTACCCGTTTTGAGGGCATCTTCAGTTTTGGAAACATCACTTCCTTCTATACCTGCTACCACTCCCATCTTAAGGGCCTCCTCTCATTTCCTGTGAACTCCTTCCAGTCTTCGGGGCCTCATTCGGCCCTGGAGACCTCCTATTCCGTCTTGAGGGACTCCTTTCGAGTCTGGCAGGGGCCTCCTTTCCTCTTCTAGAGGCCTTCTTTGTCAAATTAGGGGCATCCTCTCACGTCTTGGGATCCTCCTGCTCTGCGTTTTGATTCGATCTTTACCCATTTTAAGGATGGCCTCTTATCTCCTGGTGGACTCCTCTTCTCTCCCAGGTGCCTCCTCTTACAAATTACAAGCAACCTGTCCTATCTCAGTTGCCTTGCCATTTTCTGGGAACCTTCTTACCCGTCTTGGACCCTTATATCTCGCCTGGGAGCCTTCCCTCTTATCTAATGACATTTCTCTAATTTTTTTAGGGGCCTCCTCGTTCATCACGGGGTCTCATTTCCAATCTTGTGTTGTCCTCTTCAGAATTAGGTGCCTCCTGTCACGTTTCTGAATCATGCTTTTCTATCTTGGTGGAACCTTACCGTTTTGGGGCCTGTTTTTTGTGTATCCGAAACCTCACTTCATATCCACTGGCTTGCTCTTCCGTCTTAGGGCCTCATCTTATTTTCTGGGGTCTCCCTTCTCGTATTGGGGCCTCCTTTGCAATCCTGGGGGCCTCCATTGCAATCCCGGGGCCTTCTTTGCAATCCTGGAGGCCTCCGTGCCATTTGTTGGCACTCTCTTGATTTCTGGGGCCTCCTATCCTGTCCTAGGTGACTAATTTGTCAAATTAGGGGCCTCTTCTCACGTCTTGGAGGCATCCTCACCTGTGTTTGAAGCCTCATTATCCTCTTAGCAGGGTGCTTTTGTGTCATAGTCCCAAATCTTTTCTCCTAGGGTCCTCCTCTCAAAAAATATGGACCTCGTCTGGCTGGTCTCAGTGGCCTTCTCTCATTCCTGCGGAGACTTTCTTACCCATCTTGGGGAGACCTTCTTCCTCCCCATTCCTGCGGGGACCTTCTTACCCATCTCTTGCGTCTGGAGAAATATCTCCTACCATTCCCTTATTTTCTATTGTAGGGGCCTCCTCTTCCATCTTGGGGGCCTCGTTTTCCAAATTAAGAATATCCGGCCACCCATCGGAAGCCTTCTTTTCTTACCTGGGTAGCTTCCTGCCCGTCTCGGTGGCATCCTTTTCTTTCTGGGGGCCTCCTCCCAATCTCTGTCCAACGTCTCTTATTAGGACCTGATTAGATTTCCCGGGTGCCTCGTTGCCAATCTTGGGGCCTCCTTGACAGCATGATCTTCTGTCACGTCGGCCTCCTTTGCTCACCTTTTTTTCTTATACATTTCCGGATAGGGGCCTCCTCAAATTTCAGGGGGGGGGGGCAGTCTCACGGCAGGAGGGGCGACTGCCCCCTCTGCCCCCCCCCCTCCCCCCGCCCCGGGTGGTGACGTCCCTGGTCCGCATCCGTCATCGTACTTTGATTTTATATATGTGGATTACTGTTAATTTGATTGATATATTTACATTTCTAGAGTAACGCACTGCTAATGTCTACCGACTTCCGAAGATAATTTTTTAACGTTTACATCACTATGGTAGCTAATATTTTGGGTGTTTCGCAATCCTTGTTTTATTAGCACGAACACGAAATATAATGACGAAATACAAATAAGATAAAAACGATTCACCTTAGTACTTCATACCAAACCAAGTCTAACCATGCCTCGTGTTCAAAACTGGCTAACTGAATGACAAACATGCATGACCTACATGACATGAAAAACATACATGACGCCTGTCAAATATCATTTGAGCTGTAATTCAACATCAAGTTGGCAGCATTTCTACCACATAGCGGCAGAGATATCTCCTGCAAAGTATAAGAAGAAATTATAGCATCTAAACATGCAGGAATTTGGCCATGCGAATTGGAAATTACCATTGCCGATGCGCGTATGCAGAAAATAATGTGACAAAACAACATCCTGAGGAGAGTTTCAATGATTTTGTTTTGTTTTTCCTCATTAAAAGTAAATCGGATAGAAAATCCGCCGCCATATACGAAAAATGGTGCAGTACATTCAAATTTGAAGCAATCGGATGCAGGTCAAATATTGTCCTTGCAAGCGGTGAGGAACACCATGGATCTCCATTGGAAATATCAGTTTACTTAGGGTATCTACAACATAAGCAGAAATTAAATGCGAGTTCCATAGTTCAGGACAATAACTATCCTAAGCAACGAAAGTTCATGTGCTGATTAATGAAAATAAGTTCATTACCATCAATTGGTGGTAAGTTGTACAAGTGTGAAGTGCCTGATACATAACTGCATACCTCAAGCTATGGCTGTGCTTCACGGAGTGTGTCACGTCCTAGCCAGGTGCCTAGCTGGACACTGCAGGACTTAAGGATATCAATCACAATGTTATGGTTATCTTAAACTTACCATTTTAACTATCAGGTTTTAACTATTGAACATTTTCTAAAACTGATTCGATAACGGATGGATTGGATCGTCTGTTGCAGCCACGTGCCACAGTGTACACAGCTACTCTGGATTGGATCGTCTGTTGCAGACACGTGCCTTAGTGTACACAGCTACTCACCAGACTGGATCGTATGTTGCAGCCACGTGCCTTAGTGTACTCAGCTACTCTCCAGACTGGATCGTCTGTTGCAGCCACGTCCTCAGTTACACAGCACACCAGACTGGATGTATGTTGCAGCCACGTCCTCAGGTACATTTTTTTTTTTTTTTTTTTTTTTTTTTAGACACGTTCTTTTTTTTACACAGCTTCTTTGGATTGGATCGTCTGTTGCAGCCACATGCCTAAGTGTACACAGCTACTCTCCAGACTGGATCGTCTGTTGCAGCAGCCACATGCCTAATTGTACACAGCTACTCTCCAGACTGGATCGTCTGTTGCAGCAGCCACGTGCCTTATTGTACACAGCTACTCTCCAGACTGGATCGTCTGTTGCAGCAGCCACGTGCCTTAGTGTACACACAAGGGCGTCGCCACCGGGGGGCAGGGAGGGCAGTCGCCCCCCCTGCCGTCAAACAGGGGGGGCGCCGCCCCCCCCTGAAATTTGAGGAGGCCCCTATCCGGAAATGCACAGGACAAAAGTGAGCAATGAGGCCGAAGAGACACGAGAGGAGGCCTCAAAGACGTGAGAGGAGGCCCCTAATTTGAAGAAGGAGTCACCTAGGAGAGGATAGGAGGCCCCAGAAATCACGAGAGTGTCAACAATTGGCACGGAGGCCCCCAGGAATGCAAAGGATGCCCCCAGGATTGCAAAGGAGGCCCCCAGGATTGCAAAGGAGGCCTCCAGGATTACAAAGGAGGCCCCCAGGATTGAAAAGAAGGCCCCCAGGATTGCAAAGGAGGCCCCCAGGATTGCAAAGGAGGCCCCCGGGTTTGCAAAGAAGGACTCAAGGATTGCAAAGGAGGCCTCCAGGATTACAAAGGAGGCCCACAGGATTGCAAAGGAGGCCCCCAGGATTGCAAAGGAGGCCTCCATGATTACAAAGGAGGCCCCCATGATTGAAAAGGAGGCCCCCAAGATTGCAAAGGAGGCCCCCAGGATTGCAAAGGAGGCCTCCATGATTACAAAGGAAGCCTCCATGATTACAAAGGAGGCCCCCTGGATTGAAAAGGAGACCCCCAGGGTTGCAAAGGAGGCTCCCAGGATTGCAAAGGAAGCCCCCAGGTTTGCAAAGGAGGACTCCAGGATTGCAAAGAAGACCCCCAGGAATGCAAAGGAGGCCCTCACGATTGCAAAGGAGGCCTCCAGGATTGCAAAGCAGGCCCTCACGATTGCAAAGGAGGCCTCCAGGATTGCAAAGGAGGCCCCCAGGATTGCAAAGGAGGCCCCCAAGATTGCAAAGGAGGCCCCAGGATTGCAAAAGAGGCTCCCAGGATTGCAAAGGAGACCACCAGGATTTCAAAGGAGGACTCCAGGATTGCAAAGGAGGCCCACCAGGATTGCAAAGGAGGTCCCAGGATTGCAAAGGAGGCCCCAGGATTACAAAGGAGGCCACCAGGATTGCAAAGGAGGCCCCCAAGATTGCAAAGGAGGCCTCCAGGATTACAAAGGAGGCCCCCAGGATTACAAAGGAGGCCCCCAGGATTGAAAAGGAGGCCCCCAGAATTGCAAAGAAGGCCCCAGGATTGCAAAGGAGGCCCCCCGGATTGCAAAGGATGCCCAAGGATTGCAAAGGAGGCCCCATGATTACAAAGGAGGACTCCAGGATTGCAAAGGAGGCCCTCAGGATTGCAAAGGAGGACACCAGGATTGCAAAGGATGCCCCAGGATTACAAAGGAGGACTCCAGGATTGCAAAGGAGACCCCCAGGATTGCAAAATGAGGCCTCCAGGATTGCAAAAGAGGTCCCAGGATTGCACAGAAGGCCCCTAGGATTGTAAAGGAGGCCCTCAGAATTGCGAAGGAAGCCCACAGGATTGTAAAGGAGGCCCCCATGATTGCAAAGGAGACCCCATGATTGCAAAGGAGGCCCCCCGGATTACAAAGGAGGCCCCCAGGATTGTAAAGGAGGCCCTCAGGATTACAAAGGAGGCCCCCAGGATTGCAAAGGAGGCCCCAATACGGGAAGGGAGACCTCATAAAATGAGAGAAGGCCCTAAGACGGAAGAGAAACCAGTGGATATGAGATGAGGTTTCGGAGACGTAAAAGCAGTCCCCGATACGGGTAAGGTTCCACCAAGATAGAAAAGGATAGTCCAGAAAAGTGGCAGGAAGCACCTAATTCGGAAGAGGACGATATAAGATTGGAAAGTGACCCTATGATGCACGAGGAAGCCCCTAAAATAGGAGAGAATGGCCATTAGATAGGACGGATGGCTCCCAGGCGAGAAGAAAGTCTTCAAGACGGGAAAGAAGGTCCCCAGGAAATGACAAGGTAACTGAGATAGGAAAGGTTGCGTGTAATTTGGAAGAGGAACCACCTAAGAGAGAACAGGAGTCCACCAGGAGATAAGAGGCCAACCTTAAAATGGGAAAAGATAGAATCAAAACGCGGAACAGGAGGCCCCGAAGACGTGAGAGGAGGCCCCTAATTTGAAAAAGAAAGCCTCAAAAAGAAAAAAGGAGGCCCCTGCCGGACTCGAGAGGAGTCCCTCGAGATGGAGTAGGAGGTCTCCAGGGCCGAATGAGGCCCCGACGACCGGAAGGAATTCCCAGGAAATGAGAGAAGGCCCTTAAAATGGGAGTGGTAGGTAGCAGGTATAGAAGGAGGCGAGGTTTCCAAAATTGAAGATCCCCTCAAGACGGGTAAGCTTTGCGAGGACAAAGGAGGAGGCCCACGAGGCGTGGCAGGAGCCCCTAATTTGGCAGAGGATGCCCCTGGAACATGAGAGGAAGTCCCATGCCATGCTAAAGGGGCCCCAGGATGTGGGAGGAGGTCCTCCAAAACGGGAGAGGAGGACCATTGAATATGGAGGAGGGTAGGACGGACGAGAAGACGTCCAAAACCGGTAAAGAAGCTCCAGGAAATGAGACGAGACCCCTAAGACGCGAGAGCAGGTCTATAATTTTCTAGAAGCATCTGAAATGGCAGGAGTCGTGCCGGAGTACTTGAAAATCACGACATGGGCCCAAAAAGATCCGGCCGGGGCCCCTGAAAATCTCGCTGAGCCTATGGGTACCAAAAATTCACGCCCGGATCATGAAAATCAAGCTAAGGGCACGATAAATCGTACCGTTCCCCAACAGTATCATTTGGACACAAATGAAGCCGGGGCAACGAAAAACAATCCGGACATGGATAATCACTCTTGGGCCCCAACAATGACACCAAAAGCATCCAAAACGTATTGGACACCCACAAAGTGTCGAGGTCGCTAAAACTCGCGCTAGGGATCCAAGTAAATGACGTCGGGACACAAAAGATTACATTGGACTAAAAAGTCGCGTCGCAGCCTTCGAAAATCTCACTGGGGACCAAAAAAGTCGCGCCTGGACCCCAAAGGTTGCTGTTGCCCCAAAAATCAATTATCAACCGGAATGTCACTCTGCGCCCAAAAAATCGGGTCAAAGTCCCCGCAAAACCCGTTGGGCACTGGAAAAAAACGTGTCAGGGCACCGAAAAAATCGCACCTGGCGACCGAAGAATCGTACCAGGACCCAAAAATATCACATAAGGACCTATAGAAAAAATAGAACTCCTTCGGTGGCCGCAGTGACATATCAAAGGGGCAAATGGCCCCTCCCTCCTAAGAGGGATATGCTCCCAAGAATCGAGCCGAGGCCCCCAAAAGTCGCGCTGGGACCACAAAAATTCGCGTCGGTCCACCAGAATTCGCGTAGGGGCTCAAAGTAAGTACGTCGGGCCCCAGAAAACTCGCTCCGAGTTACGAAAATCTGCAACAGGAACCGCCAAGATCGCGTTGGGGCACAGCTAAGTACAACGCGCCCCGCAAACTCGAACCGGTCGCACCAAATTTCGCGCTCGGACCCACAATTCGGTAGTACCAAAAATTTCGCGCTCGGACCCATCGGTAGTACCAACAATTTGGTCTGGGCATACAAAATTAACGTCGGGCTGCCAACAATTGGTGTCTATGGCCCCACATAGGCACCGTGTGACCCCCAAAGTCCCATCGGTATCCGAAAAATAAAGCCGGAGCCCTCCAAAATCAGGAGGGATTGCACAAAAGTCCGGGTCAGGACAATGGTTCTGGAGCACCGAACATGTCATCAGATGCCTTGACAAATCGCGTACGGCATCAAAAAACATACCGGAGCTCGAAGAAAATCGAGGTGAGATACAAAAACATGGCAACAGGGACTCGAAAAATCAGGGCGGGATTCGGAAGTTAAAGAAAATTCAGAAGAGATCCACAAAAATCGCGTTGAGCCCAGATAACTGGTGTTGGGTCCCGGAACCACGCGCCTGGGCGCGATAAGTCGCGCTGGGACCCATAAAAATCGCACGGAAACCTCAAAATCGTACTGGGGCCCCACAAATGTGCGTCAGAAGCCCCAAATAAACACAGCGGGACCCTAAGAGCACAACGGGGACCGAAGATGCGACTGGCCCTTCAAAGTGCAGTCTCGTAAAAAGCGGCAGGGTCCGAAAACATGCGTTGTAGCCATAACTACATATATATACCGGGAAAACTAAAAAAAAACAACAACAAAAAAACACCGGAAGCTCTCAAGGCACATAGGGGCCATATGACCGCACAAGGGCCTGAAAAGAGGCTGGGGCCGCAAAAAGCAACATGATCCCAAAACGAACAAAAATACCAGGCACTAAGTAAACACATCGAGATCTTTGAAAGCGCCCCGACAACTAAAAAAAAAAAATCGGTGCTCAAAAAAGCAACAAAACCCTAAAACGAGCAGGGGTTTCGAAAATGCGTTGGACCTCTAACAAAAATGAATTGGAGCCTTAAGACACATCCGTAGACGAAGAAATACGAAACGTGTCCAAAGAAGTACACTCAGGCAGGGCTTCGGTTCGGTAGCCAACCTGGAAGCATGTTTAATCAAAGATATGAGGTGCATCAAAGCTCAGCGGGTATCCGCATTTCTTCACCATAAAATATGGTAAGAAGGGAACTAATGATCGAATTTAAGTTATCGAATTTTCGCAGCGAACGCCCATTCGAAGCATCTTATCACGTCAGATATGGCGCAAGTCTATCATGTGGCAGCAATTAACAAAGCGTAGGAGGCCCAGCAGAATCCGTAGCATCGCACGAAGTGTGGCGAATGCGCCGAATGCGCAAGATGGGTGTGCACGTGCACTAACGTTGGCGTCGTGGCGACCGGGCACTATGAACTGGAATGTCTGAAATTTGAAAATTTTACATCTTAAAGTGATTTGTGCAGGTGTAATTTCAGCAGTGCGAGGTGACTTGTCAAGGAATGCCAAAAGAATACATTTGAACAGGTTGTGGGAGCTAGGGTTGAACTCCGACGAATCAGAAACGATAGTGGTAGATTAGGCCCCTCCACAGGATAGTTCAGTGATCACTAATTATTTTATTTAAAAAGTTCCCCTTTGACAAAAAATGGTCGAAATCGGAAGACTATATTCAGTAGTTGGACCCCCTCCAAATACGTTTGCCCCTCCCCTTCACGCAAATATGGGTGCGTCACTGGTCTCCCAATAATTTTCAGAACTTACGCCCATGGAGCAAAGCCAGCATTGCGAGGGTAAATTCCCCCTCACAAGCATACAAAACAACACCGATGCCCCATATTAAATGGGAGGAATGATGTTTTAAAATGTATTTTCTTCCTACAAAGTTGTCTTCTGTGATTACAGCCTGCATGATTAGAGCTTCCCAGCTTCAGTACCTTCTCAACGACATAATTTACAAAACTGTACAGCACAGCGATAACCATGGGCGTGACGGCGTGGAATTCGAAGGTTTTGCATTATGAATGCATTGTCATTGTTACATTGTTGCATTGCCATTGATGCATGGTTGTTCAATGCTTGTTCTTGCCGTTAATTTATTCGCGGAGTATTTATTAGTTTAGCTTCTGTGCCAAGTGCGTTGCAGCCAGCACCAAATGTTATGAAAAAATTTATAAATCCCTAAGATGACGATCAGAAAACCAATTCAATCCACTTCTCGTTGTCACCTTCGTGAAAGTGTTGTCCTGGGACTGAGAAATGATCGTTTAAGTTTGTTTATGAGATCAAGCTGGTGGGAATGACTAACAGTAGTGATGAACCTAGCTATATTCAGTTAAACTTGGTGAACAAAGAAGTGGGTTGATCAATGGGAGATATCTTTAAGATATGCTCAGCACGAGCCCCACCAGCTCGCTACGATCTAGAGGCCAGCGGGAAGATTCTTCTCGTCGATAAAGCATAAAGATATTGGTTTGTTTTGGCACTGACGTATTTATCTACATTTGCTTATTTATACCCTGGTAAGGGTCGGTTCTCAGCGAAAAAAAAGATTCTTACTATTGCGCTTTGCGTAAATTATATACCATGCCAAGAACAAACAAGACATCAATATGAAATCATGTTCCCATTCGGGAACCATACTAAGAGCCTAAAAAGCAAGAGGAGGCCCTAACACAGTGGAGGCCCCTTTTCGGGGAGCAGGAGGCCCCCTGTCAACATTGCCCCCCCTGGAAGAATTTCGTGGCGACGCCACTGTGTACACAGCTACTCTCCAGACTGGATCGTCTGTTGCAGCAGCCACGTGCCTTAGTGTACACAGCTACTCTCCAGACTGGATCGTCTGTTGCAGCAGCCACGTGCCTTAGTGTACACAGCTACTCTCCAGACTGGATCGTCTGTTGCAGCCACGTGCCTCAGTGTACACAGCTACTCTCCAGACTGGATCGTATGTTGCAGCCACGTTCCTTAGTGTACACAGCTACTCTCCAGACTGCAACCAGGTCCGATTACAACTAACTTCACGATAATAGTCAGCGTTCTATCCGTAGCTAGTGGCTTGACTGTAAAGCAGCCGTCTGATTAGAGTCGGGATCCCGAACAATAAATACCGTCCTAGGCGGTGGGATGGGGACGGGGCGGAGTAGTCGCGGAGCTCCGTTGGGTGCTATCTCGGTGGAAACGCCGGGGAAGGGGGATAATACATTATTCTGGCACTGTGAATGCAGCAGAAGCAGTACATATTGTAAACAAACAGCGTAGTGTACTTTGTATGACTGTCGCTCTACAGCCAGCCTCCATTCAATGTAATACAATCTGCGAAAACAGAATATTGCAATGTAATATTGTATTATATATACATATATATACACATATATATATATATATGTATATATATATGCACGTATGTATATATGTAGATCTACGCTCTTTGTTAGTACCTTTAAGTGCCATCTGAGTTCGTCCCCTTCCCTCTCTTTACCGGCCAGGGTCCACATTTGCAAGCATCAAGCGTGCATTCAAATCGCCTTGAATGGACTTTTATCTGGCTTGCAGCCAACGCTTCCTGCATTTCAGCTGCCGGAAACCTGAGACATGTGGGGAATCTTACGCCAAGGGAAGCGGAAGCTGGGGAGTCTGATGCGCAGGTTCCTGACGTGTTTGTGCGGATGTCGTCCGATCAATATTTGCCCAGTCGCCCGAAAGTAGACGCACACAATCAGGAATTTATAAGCGTGTTGGTAAACCATTGATCTAACCTCCTAACTTGAATGAAGAGAATCGTGCGAGTTGCATCAGAAGACATAATGGGATGTCGTCCCAAGTCATGAATGGGGACTCCTGTCTCTTTCAATATGTTACGAAGCTTGCTGGTGAGGCTCGTAGTGAATACCGTGACCTTCCGCGGTGTCGAGTTGGTTTCTTCCCCGAAAAATAATATTCCCGGCTCCATAACGTGTAAATCATAGATACATATCACGTCATCGACCACCGCCTCACCTCCAGCGTGAAATGCGATATTGCGTCAGATAGGCAGCCACAGTGGACGACCGAGGGACAGTACGGCTCGTAGATGGGCAGCCACAGTGGACGACCGAGGGACAGCACGGCTCGCAGATAGGCAGCCACAGTGGAAGACCAAGGGACAGTACGGCTCGTAGATGGGCAGCCACAGTGGACGACCGAGGGACAGTACGGCTCGCAGATAGGCAGCCACAGTGGAAGACCAGGGGACAGTACGGCTCGTAGATGGGCAGCCACAGTGGACGACCGAGGGACAGTACGGCTCGCAGGTTCGCAGTCACAGTGGAAGACCAAGGGACAGTACAGCTCGTAGGTTGGCAGCCACAGTGGAAGACCGAGGGACAGTACGGCTCGTAGGTTGGCAGCCACAGTGGAAGACCAGGGGACAGTACGGCTCGTAGGTTGGCAGCCACAGTGGAAGACCGAGGGACAGTACGGCTCGCAGATAGGCAGCCACAGTGGAAGACCAGGGGACAGTACGGCTCGTAGATGGGCAGCCACAGTGGACGACCGAGGGACAGTACGGCTCGCAGGTTCGCAGTCACAGTGGAAGACCAAGGGACAGTACAGCTCGTAGGTTGGCAGCCACAGTGGAAGACCGAGGGACAGTACGGCTCGTAGGTTGGCAGCCACAGTGGAAGACCGAGGGACAGTACGGCTCGCAGATAGGCAGCCACAGTGGAAGACCAAGGGACAGTACAGCTCGTAGGTTGGCAGCCACAGTGGAAGACCGAGGGACAGTACGGCTCGCAGATAGGCAGCCACAGTGGAAGACCAAGGGACAGTACGGCTCGTAGATGGGCAGCCACAGTGGACGACCAAGGGACAGTACGGCTCGCAGGTTGGCAGCCACAGCGGAAGACCAAGGGACAGTACGGCTCGCAGGTTGGCAGCCACAGTGGAAGACCAAGGGACAGTACGGCTCGCAGGTTGGCAGTCACAGTGGAAGACCAAAGGACAGTACGGCTCGTAGATGGGCAGCCACAGTGGACGACCGAGGGACAGTACGGCTCGCAGTTGGGCCGCCACAGTGGAAGACCAAGGAACCTAGCACGGCGCGTGGAGTGGATCGTGGTTAGCTGAAACATGTTCCACTGGTATTCCTTCTGGTGGCACCATGCAGAGGTGGGACCTCTGTGCAACTGTGGCGCACCGCAGTGTATGTGGGACTAAAGCATTAGAACAATGTTGTGTGATGCGCCTACTTACGAGGAGCCATACGTAGGTCGTCAACAATGACTCGAGCCGCGTAGTTGTTTCCTTTCGTTTCGTGAGCCAAGATGAATGCTTGTTTAGAAGAGAGGATTCCTCCGTGTACGCAGTCTTTGTATAATCAAACAGTTGGCAGGTTTCGACCAGATTTTAATCAGCACAGCTGACAAACAGTGGCGCGTCACGTTATCAGCACAACCGGCCCATGCTTTGTCTTGTTTGCGCACTGTTATTCAAATCATCGATAAAACGTTACATGATTTTAGAACTGTGCCATGATGAGATTTGCCCTGAGCATGGCTACGATCATCATGCTAATGTTTCAAGTATCAAGGTCGTTGATTCATCGGCTCTCCGGGTACGGTAGTAACCAAATATGTGCAGAATCACAACATGACGTGGCTACCCGCAGAAGTCCACGCCTGCTGACCCAATAGTCGCCCCGTCCTCCATCGAAGATATTATACCTCTGGCGAAAAACATTTGCAATGTTTAGCGTTGCGAAAAAGTGGGACGGGAGTGGTCCATCTCCATGGCAACTGCCATGTTCATGGCTGACACTTTCCCCAATTATTGCTCGATCGTATTTGTCAAATGAACTTTCGAATGCTAAGCGGTTTCGCGATAAAAGAGTAGCCAAGGCCAACCCAAACAAAGCATGCTTAGGAATGCACCTTCATATGTGCATAGTCACGCCTATTTATGATTTGGTTGGACTGCCCGGGACCAAAAAACGATGGAGAGCAAATATAGCTGGTGATGCACTGAATGGTGAAGAGCATATCTGCTATTTGGCCCCAAAAATATGTACTTACCAAGGTAGTCCAGGGGCGAGATATTTCAGATCTTCAAGCATAGTCGGATGACATAGTTCAATGTCTGCTTTGGTGTATTAGCTTTGGCGTATTAGCTTAGGCGTATCAGCTTCGGCGTATTAGCTTTGACGTATTGACTGCGCAAGCACAGCCCCTCCCCACCTCAGCACCCATTGAAGTCAAATTCGGAGACGGATGTTTGCGTAATGAAAATTAGAGAGGTTGCTTTTTAGAATGCTGTACTTTGGAAGAAGTGTACATTTGCGTTAGTGCACCAATAAGAAAAGAGAAAGGCAGACAACACTGTAAAATGCAGTGTCTGTAAAACCAGTGAATATATATGATCTGGTTTTGATTTGTGAATATGAACAATGGCACCTCTGCAGATTTCCGCCTGCAGAAAGTGCAATAGCAATGTCATACTTCATGCACATGTCGGATGGTCGAGCAACGATTATAGCTGCACAGCTCATCACAGAGCCCATCACCATCCGCTGGTAACAGGAACACACTTCTGAGTCCCTGCCACCCACCAAAGCATCAATAATGCATCTGCTACCAGCACCGACAAACCGACAGGGGCACTCAATGCACTACTTATTTAGTAGTGTAATGTCAGGGGCGCTCAATGCCCTACTTATTTGGTAGCGTAATGTCAAGGGCGCTGAATGCACTACTGATTTAGTAGCGTAATGTCAGGGCGCTCAATGCACTACTTATTTGGTAAGGGAATGTCAGGTGCGCTTGTCGGTGAAACTTTGCGGGGTTTTTTTTTGGTCCGATATCCCTCTCTGCTCACCCCTATTGTTCATAGCTCCGCACAGCACCCACAAACACCAAATCCCCTTCCATCACGGAGCATCTTGCTCCGTTTTGCACCTCATAAAATACCCCCGCCCATCCGCCAATGGTGAATTATAGATGCTGTATCCGCGAAAAGAGAAGGCCGCGAGGGGGGGGGGGGGCAGGGATACAAATATCCACCTCTCCACAAATAGCTGGTGAAGTATGGCTGACACTCGTAGATTTTCAAATGCCGGATCCGGTCGCGGTCATTCGCCATTATACCTACCCGGGATTCCTATATAGCTTGGTGCATTTCTTCGTGTGTGTGTGTGTGGGGTGGGGGTGCGGACGGCCATCACCCATCTCCCCAGGGAGATGTCAAGTTGCATCGAGGAGCTTTGGATGCAATTTGGCGGCATTTGATAAAACTTTCCAAATCTTTGGATTCATGCTGATTCATACAAAGCAGTATAACACACATCCCCATAAAATGCAAATGCTGAAAACTGCTGTTGAAAGGATCGTGCCCATACATAGGTGTAGGGACAGGGGTGGCAGGGGTCCATCGCTCCCTACTTTTCATGACAATTTAACGTTAATTCTATGGCGACGCATGGTAAGAACCAACTTCAAAAGGGGTTTCCACCACACTTTTGAGATGTTTCCACGCCTCTGTGCCCATGGGTGGAGAAGCCTGAAAATTATTGGTGGGGCCCAAAGTATGAAGACAATAAGTGTTGCTAATTTGGCTGGTGCACCCCCCCCCCCCTCCATTGGTTGGGCCAAGGCAAGGATGGTGGGGCCCAGGCCAGACCAAAATTATAGGGAACTCCACTCCTAGTCATGCCTTTCCCAAGCATTCACAGACCTGCTGCTTCAAATACCAATACTTTTTCATCCGGAATCACTGCATTCAACTATAATCACCTCAGTTGCTGATTCCGTAGCGAGCAGGGTAGCTGTTGGTTTCGCAATATTCCATGCATGCATAATTAGAACCATCGTAGTTTAATATATGTGCACCGGCATACACGTGTGTTGGTTTCTGAAAACAGTGCTTCAATTCATAGGATCCCATGTTAAAAGTTGAAATTATTGAGAGGCAAGGCAAACATTGATGGGCCACTTGTCCCGTCAAAGGTATACCAAATGACGCCCCTGCCTGTATACAAGCCTGCACGGTGGTTGAGCCATGCAATTTGTGCGACAGGCTTCGGTTTGTCGCCCATTCATTCTGTGACTTGGCTGGGTATGCTACCGGTGCTACTTAGCCGGAATACGGCAGACAGGCGCATACAACAAGTTTTCTGATGTTTTTGACTTGTGGAAGGCCTGCTGAAAGT
Source organism: Ashinkailepas kermadecensis (assembly GCA_034440615.1). Taxonomy (NCBI): domain Eukaryota; kingdom Metazoa; phylum Arthropoda; class Thecostraca; family Neolepadidae; genus Ashinkailepas; species Ashinkailepas kermadecensis. The sequence continues at coordinate 33,354 of JAOTOM010000980.1, read as the reverse complement.
TGTTTTTCTATGGACAAAATGTGTTCTGCTCAGTTGGAACCATGATCAGAAGCGAGTGCCATGGGCGATAGAGTGACTGCGGTTATGTCTTGACAGCAGCTGTTTCTGATTTCGAATCATTCTGTGGTTGGAACTTTCCATTAGTGGGATGCGTTTACTAAGCCAGGCCAATTGCTTGGTAGTTGGAGCCTTCCATTGATGGGATGCGTTTGCTAAGCCAGGCCACTTGCTTTGCATGCATCTCCGATCATCTAATCTTTCCAGTTTATGTTCGTTGGTTTTTGTGAATGTTTGTTGAGCCAGGTAGCACGCATACCAGCTTCTTATCCTTCTTAGGGTTATTATCCGGCTGGCGGCACTCATGCTATGATGCTATATATATCACTATATATATATATATATATATATATATATATATATATATATATATATATATATATATATATATATATATATATATATATAATGTGATATATATATATATATATATATATATATATATATATATATATATATATATATATATATATATATATATATATATATATAATATATATATATATATATATATATATATATATATATATATATATATATATATATATATATATATATATATATATAACATTATATATATATATGTATATATATATATATATATATATATATATATATATATATATATATATATATATATATATATATATATATACATATATATATATAATGTGATATATATATATGTATATATATATATATATATATATATATATATATATATATATATATATATATATATATATATATATATATATTCTATATATTCTATATCTATACACATGTATACATGCTATGATGGTATATATCACAATGGTCCAGTCAGTGCCGACAGTTGGCTTGTTAGGTGGGTTAGGGTGCCTTTCGGGGTGATCGTAGACTGAAAGGCTACCATAGACAACTCAGACTTGGGAGCTACCGATACGGGTAATTTAAAATGCGTACGACGCGTTTTTCATCACACACGTAATCCGAATATAGTATCTTAAAGACACAATGAACGAAGACCGTTCGCGTCGCCGCTGCCGGCGGTGTCGTGCACCTCGGCATTTCTATCTCGGCAACTACTGTGGTGAAATTTGACCAACGGATAAAAGTCAGCTCATTTCAGATTGTATTCAATTTTTGGCTTCACTAACCAAGGGGTGTACCCGTGGTGCGCGACTATTACATTTGCACAGTAAGCTGCAATTAGAGCCCCGTGTTTGCATGAAGCGCTTCCAATGCACGACTGGCAGAACATAAGTCAGCATGCCAAGTGCTCTGCTTGCGCACTTCACTGCGTATAGCACATGAGAAGTAAAAGTGAGTTTCGAATCAATAATGACACCTAGATCCCTGAACCGACAATCTGCTCCCAGCTCTCCGTTGCCTATGCAATATTTTGTCTGGACGGGTGCGCATAAGAGTAATTGATTTTCACTGATGGATTTACTATTAAACCCCAGCTGATAGACCAGGATATGAGACGATTCAGGTCGTCATGTAGCTTTAGCTGGCCAGAGGGACGCCGAATCTGACGGAACATTTTGATATGGTCAGCACTTTCCGTTCAGGTTGAGGTCCCCCTCCGCACGGTGCCGGTTATGGTGGGGGACCATCACGCCTCTAATATCCCAGAGGTGCGGGCGGATCCGTAGGGTGGATCCGAGGTGCGGGCGGATCCGTAGGGCCCCATGCGGGTCAAGTGATAGGTCGTCTCGGTCTGGGGGCTTCATTCGGCCTGGTGCTTGCAGGATCGACCGGCTGGGGCCAAGGGGTGGGCGGCACAGTAGTACGGTCGAGATGGTGAGCCTCTCTCTCCGGCCATGCGAAGGTGTCGCCCGTTCAATATAGTTCCGCGGACGTTTGGTGTCCTGCTATGACGGCAACAGGCGTCCCCAGTATGGTGTTTGTGGTGGAACGTCGCACAGGGCTGAAACAAGCATACTTATACGGATTCTGCAAGCACACAAACCTAACCTGGGCCTCTGAACAAACTCCCAAACACCGGCTACCCTAACGGTAGCCGTGACACACATCCGACACCCGTGGAGGCGTACCGTCCAGCATCTCCCCCGTCCCGTACCGTCTCAACAACGCGTGATCCTAACCCCTCAGAATGTGTCCACCGTCCAGCATCTCCCCCGTCCCGTACCGTCTCAACAACGCGTGGTCCTAACCCCTCAGAATGTGTCCACCGTCCAGCATCTCCCCCGTCCCGTACCGTCTCAACAACGCGTGATCCTAACCCCTCAGAATGTGTCCACCGTCCAGCATCTCCCCCGTCACGTACCATCTCAACAACGCGTGGTCCTAACCCCTTCAGAATGTGTCCACCGTCCAGCATCCCCCCGTCCCGTACCGTCTCAACAACGCGTGGTCCTAACCCCTCAGAATGTGTCCACCGTCCAGCATCTCCCCCGTCCCATACCGTCTCAACAACGCGTGATCCTAACCCCTCAGAATGTGTCCACCGTCCAGCATCTCCCCCGTCCCGTACCGTCTCAACAACGCGTGGTCCTAACCCCTCAGAATGTGTCCACCGTCCAGCATCTCCCCCGTCCCGTACCGTCTCAACAACGCGTGGTCCTAACCCCTCAGAATGTGTCCACCGTCCAGCATCTCCCCTGTCCCGTACCGTCTCAACAACGCGTGGTCCTAACCCCTCAGAATGTGTCCACCGTCCAGCATCTCTTTCGTCCCGTACCGTCTCAACAACGCGTGATCCTAACCCCTCAGAATGTGTCCACCGTCCAGCATCTCCCCCGTCCCGTACCGTCCCAACAACGCGTGGTCCTAACCCCTCAGAATGTGTCCACCGTCCAGCATCTCCCCCGTACCGTACCGTCTCAACAACGCGTGATCCTAACCCCTCAGAATGTGTCCACCGTCCAGCATCTCCCCCGTCCCGTACCGTCTCAACAACGCGTGATCCTAACCCCTCAGAATGTGTCCACCGTCCAGCATCTTCCCCGTCCCGTACCGTCTCAACAACGCGTGATCCTAACCCCTCAGAATGTGTCCAGGGACGCAAGTTACAGGTCAGTTCAATATTCAGGAATCGAGGCCACGATCTCCTCGGGTTCTGGTCCTGAAATCAAGCGAACCGGGGAAGACACTCCTCACTTCATCATTTCAACGTAAATGCGGATGCGATCTCCTTGAAGGTTTAGGAAGCAGTGAGCTTAAGCATATCGTTAGAGACCATAGTGGGCGACGCGAAATTGCCATTTCAATCTCCATGCTACCACACAACACTAAAAACTATTCAAAGGGCGTTATCAACTGCTTTGACTGAAGGGACGTTTCCGAAGAGGAAATAGTGAATAGCTTAGCTGAGTACGGTGTCATAGAAGCACACATGATCAAGGTGCGACATGGAAGCGATATGCAGCCAACGAATAGCATCATTTTAGCTTTTCACTCGACGGATTTATCTGCCTCACTATCTGTTGGCTACATCCGGGTTAAAGTAAAAATGTACGTTCCCAACTCCCATACGCTGTTTCCAATCACAGCGGTACGATCACACCACTCAACATTGTCGGGGCCGCCCAGCATGTAGAAGATGTGGCTCATCAGAGCGTACGGGTGACAAATGTAGCTCGAAGGAATCGAGGTGCGTCAGCGGCGATTTTCTTCAGGTACCGCGTCCATTGTTCGATCGGTCCTGTCCAGCGTACGTAACGGAGACAAAATCCTAACCATCAAGTGCACCAGCACACTTCTGGTTGCCAAGCCCGAGAGGTGCACGAAGAAGCCCATCAAAGGTCTTATATGCAGCAATAGTGAGCGGCACTCCCACGACCACCTCACTGCGCCAGCAAACCAACGCCGCCCACCAACTCGCTGAACTCAGTACCATACTTAGCACATTTGGAATAAGCAGCACTCCAGCAACAGACATTGATAGTCTGGCCACTGGCCAGCGCCGTTCACCCGAGACGCAACGTTTCCCGACGCCATGCCCGGGGCTGATTCCCCCTCGGTGGCAGTAGAAGTGCAGGCAGCTGTTGAAAGTGCTACCATGAACGGTGACGAATGGACCCAGACACAAAGAATCAAGAAACCGGAGAATTCCTCGCCAGCTAAGGCAAGGTTCCTTTCGCCTCCCGTATCGAGCATCGGGCGCCCCCATGTCATCGCTTCCCACGAATTCCCGCTCGAAATCACCACCTCCGGCTGATCTGTCGAAAAGCTCGACCTCTGCACCGACGTTGTCGGCTGCCATCACCGTCGGGTTGCTTCGCGATTCTCCGGACGCGAGTCTCCAGACACAGCGATCCGAAAGACGATGCGAAGAGAGCGTGGCTTGCGGACACGAAGAGAGTCCGGGCGGCAAGCCGCCAAGGAGCGGACAAGCTGGTGCCTCCAAGACCAGCTACTCCCTCGCCGCGACGGCATGTGGAGAGCCCGTCCGGATCCCCGGCTGTGGCCAGTGGCTCCCCCAAGAAAGCGGCCTACCCTCCTCTCCGGTGGAACGCTGCCCTAAAGCTGTATTTCCCTGGGCCGGCCCCAGTCAGCTGGAGGAGCGTCACCACCATCTCGCCCGATAACGCACTCGCCTGGGACGGGACCGGTTGGTCGCCTCGACTCTGCTCCCGACCTTTCCCCCGGGAAAATGGCGGAAGCCAACGTCTAGACCGTGTCTGTGTCCTTTTCCAGTCACCCCTAGTCAACATACCCACACATTTTGTTCTACAATGTAATTGTAAAGGAATAAGGACCACTTTCGTGGAGGATTGGCCGCGGATAAAATATCGGTGGGAAGAAGTAGTACTTGCTAGTTTTATAATTGGGCACACACACGCCACTCACGGTTACTTGCTGATGAAGGAGTCCAAGCCGATCTGTGACCATTGTGATGTGCCGCTTTCAGTGCGCTGTTCCCTGTCGTCATCTCCTCGCTTTGGAGTACAGCAGAGGCAGCATTTTGGCCGACGTGTGGACTCGCTTAAGCTCACTGACATTCTTGGTGACGATTGTCGTATGGTCAAGACAGGCAGATTATTTGACTATATCTCCGACATAAGGTTCGCTGTCACCTGTCCGTCAGTGTAGCACGGCATATCTCTCGTGTAGCACGGCATAGGCTTTTCTCGTGTATGTATGTTAAGTGTGTGACTTGGTCGCATGTAGCTATATATATTCATAGAACTTGAGAAGATGGCCTGAGTATATTTAACCGGTAGCGTATTATTAGTTACGGGCGCTAAGTGATCAAACCTGGTCCGTGCGCTCCAAAACTAAAATAACCAACCGACTGGATGGCGTCGGGGGGGGGCGTTTTCGACCTCGATATTCGAGCGGGGGAGGGGGGCACATGTCCCAAGTTTCCTCCTTGAATCCGCTACTGATGCATACACCTTCCTCGCTAAGAACTTTTGAGTTATGCTCATCAATGCTGGTCCTGCAATTTTCCTTGGGATCCTGTCCTTTGCAAAGCAACAAATATCCATCTCATTCAAAATAAAAGAAAACGAAGATGAAGAAATCGCCAGAAAGGCACATTTTCATGGGATAATTAAACAAAATCGTAGTCTAAAGCAATGTGTCCGACATCGGAGTTTTTTGGGAGGGGGAGGTAAGCTTGCCCGTGTGTCCCTGAGCAGGCCCGTTGCTGTTGGTGACAAAGTTCCACCACTGAATAAGAAGTGCAATGTGCATAAAAGCAGGAAAATAAAAAGAAGTACTTCTTCCTTCCATGAGTTATGCTGTTTCCAAAAGTTATCAACTGAAATGTATTTACATTACTCACCAGTTTCGCTCCGAGACCGTCTTCATGAGTGTTTCGATGACCCATGTTATTGAAACACTCCTGAATACTGTCTACAGGATCGAATGGATTCAGTCTTGAAAATGGACTGAAAATGGAACGGCTTGTCGTTTTTCCCGGATGATGTGGCAGAATTTGCATCTCTTACCAGAGTGAACTGAACGCTGGTGCCACGCGAGGAATTTCCTCGGACCTCTTCTGGTGGACAGGTTCATTTAATGCGTGGATGCCCGGTGTTCTCAAAAACAGCACCGGTTATGCTGCCAGCACAGCTTGGCTATGTCAGATCGCCTGATTGCCGTGTCAGTTCGGGGCGGCAGAGAAGTAGCGGTGAATACAAAGTTATTGATGTTTTGTAGAGCTTCAGCCAAGTGTCGGCCGCCCTTCCCGCAGCATCCTGATGTAGCCTGCGAAATTTGATCGGGATGCAAACTTATCTGAGCTGTGAGAAGCATGTACAAAGATCGCATCATGAATGCAGTAATGTAGAGTAATATTGATTAGCTTATTCGGTTAACGCAGACGCTTACTCCGTGTCATTAGCATGACATGGAATATGGCTAGGTACGCATTCAGGAATACAGCAACAATCTTAGGTGCATATTTCCATATTGATGAACAATAGAGCAATGCAGTGTTCTCAATGTTTCTATCTAAGTGTCCATCCGTCTTTTCATGCCATCATTTGTCAGCCCCCAATCCGCTTCCGTAGTTTACGTATAGCGTGCAAAAGGGTTTACTTATATCCTATAAATTAGTATACGTCTAGGACACTATGCTGCTTGCGGCACAACCATAAACAACTTCTACCACTGCTAAAGTATTCGCAAACATATCTGAGCAGTTCCATAAATTGCTTCAATCAAAACCGTTTAAAATGACTTGTAGCTGCTTGTGCTTGTGACTTGTGTTGCACGCCTACCACGGCCTCGCATATCGCAGAAGCCCCTGTCAATCTCAGCCAGGAAAACGCAAACAGAACATTTGCTGCCCTGTATTTATATAAAAATATGGTGATTTATTACGACGCTGGAAAAATAGACCCGCACAACGTGTGGTCTCAGCCCACCATTGAAAGACTGGTCCACCACCCGAATCGTGGGTAAAAATCGCCCACACGAACATAACGGCAAACACTCAACATCGACACAACCGTGATGCGCTTCTCACAAGCATGCGACGCGCCCGTGACACGCAACACGCACACGACTCGCACGTCACACACAAATTACACATCTGTGACAAACGTGGCACGCACGTGACGCGCTTATGATGCGCACGTGACGCGTCCATGATGCGCACGTGACGCTCCCGTGGCACGCACGTGACGCTCCTAGACTGATGGGCTTGCTGTAGCAATGATAACTCCATCAACCCTACATTTCGAAAGCACACACTATAAAGCATCACAAATTCACAAACGTTTTTTTTGCGGTATAAATGTGCGAAAAGAATGTCGGGAAATGATGGAACAGTTGAGTGTAGAGGCTGGGTGATGACGACTGTAGAAGCGACCTCATAAGTGATCGCACGTTCAGCACATTAGCACAATACTCACGATTAAGAAATGCATGGCTATCGACACCGCCTTCAAGCAACAACGTCCTCCCGAGGCAAACCATAACCACGAAGCACACGACAAAAATGCTGCGCGTATATGGACACTTGTCTAATATCTGCTGTTAAGCTATGGCAATAACGAGTTGAAGAGATATGCAATCACATCAACGCCAAGTTTTGCGACGACGACAGGCCAACAATACACCGACACTGACTGCCCTGGGGGCACTGCAGTGTCAGCTCTCTGGCGACGACTGGCCACTGACATTGTTAGCCAACGCACCGGCTTCCAAACGAGCTGGCAGCCAGAGTAAATTATCAACTCCGACTTGCCGCGGGCAAACTGCGCCTCACACGACCACTTCTGCCTCACAATCACTGGACATCGTCGTCCGGTCGACTTTCTCTCAGCCGGCAGAATTCGACACTCTTTTCGCGGCGGCTTGCGATTCGCAGTGCGTCCGACTGGCTGTGCCACCCAAGCTCGGCCCGGCTGCCGCTTCGCAGCTTAATTCGCCGACGTGCGAGGCCCGCGAGCCTTAATTGTGCCGTGAGCTATCACCACGACGGAGGTGTGTGCAATTTCTAGGTGAGATAAAAACGGGTCCAATAAATGGCATCATAGCTGTCGGGTATCCAGAAAATAACCCGCTTTACAACGCTCAGCTGTGTCTAATCAACACCAAATATACACCGCAATTTCGGCGATTTCGATGTTAAGCAGGAACTGAAGAGCCATTCTGTTCCAATTAGGGCGAGTTTGGTTTCAATGGGCAGCACGCTGCGGTGTTCACGTCTTATGAGCGGAAAACTGGCGCTGTAGCACCCGACTAGCCGTACGCGATCGGGGACTCAATTTCCGACCACGAGACCATAAGGTCAGATAATGTTGTCACCAGCCTTGACCTGCAAGGTAACTGCGGAGAGGAAAGAGCTGCCCCGTAGCTAGGCATAGTTCCTGAACGCTATTAGTTAGTTATTAGTTAGAATAGTTAGCTGAACGCTTGGTGCAAAACAACAGCCACAGGTAAGACGAAGCATACATTAACCTAATATATTGACTTATAGGTGAATGAATTAGAAAAATGGGAATTGGGATTGCTGATCGTTCTGCCTCCCAACAGTCCCGTCAACACCGGAGCCGAGAGGTACAGGTATGCACTGGCCGGAGTGTATCGGATGCTGCTTCACCCAGCTTCCTCTCGTGTCAGTCGTCGCTCTACCGTACTGCAGGCTTCCTTTGGCCACCAGCCAAACACAAACAGTGTGACATGGCATCAGGTGCAGGTGATGCCGATGGCGTCGACTTTACTCGCTGTCTAATAAATGGCAGCACTTCTCGGCAGCCGAAGACTCTGCCGAGAACAGCAATTTTTTTTACTCAACAAGATGAGCTGTAAGCGTATGTGTGTGCATGTGTGTGTGTGCATTGTGACATGGATGAGACGTGAACTTTTCGCATGAATATCGAATAACATTCGAGTATTCATAACTTTAAAGGAACTTTTCCTATGCCTGTGTGTTTTCAAATGCATTCAAATCCAAGCACTTCGGTAGCTGAAGAATCTGCCCGAGAACGGAAAAAGTTATGCAATCACAGGCGTACTCCGGGACGAAGCAAACTCCCAAGTTAGGTCTGAGTTGCGTGTTTAATGAATGCTCCAATTCTGCTCAATGCGCCAAGAATGCGATAAATTATTTGCTCTCATCTAGATTTTCTCTGCATCTGCCTACCGGCGTGAGATCATTCCGGAGACTATTCCACCATTTGTCCCAGGTGAACCTGCATGCAGAATCAGTTTGGAATAGCAACTTCATGTGTTCACCCAAGTACTGAGAGCAAGGAGTACCTCTTAGTTGTGAACCATGTTTGATCACCAAGATGAATTGTATGCGTATGTGTGTGTATGTATGTGTGTGCAATGCGACATGGATGAGACATGAACTTTTAGCATGCAAACGATTGATTAGTATTGGTAATTTGAAAGGAACTTTTCGTAATGTTGCATGTTATGAAATGCATTTAAACCCAAGCACTATAGCCGAACGAAGTAAAACCAACGTTAATATTCAGGGGAACAACTCAGTCAGATACCACCAACTGGCAGACTTATTCTGCATTGTCTTCGCGCAGAAATTACATTCTAAGCTGTTGATGACGCGTCCGGATACTACGCAGTAGGGACTCCTTACATCGCTAATGAGATTGCTGGTTCCTTTCTCAAGAGACGCTTAACATCTGACAACGGTAGCGGATCTTCCTGCCGGGATGCCAGCGGGACGGCGACCTGAGCTGAAGAGTGCTCACGTGTCCTGCGGAGATGCCACCCGAGCGTAGCGCGGCCGGACGGCGTGAGCGTGTGTGCGACAGGACGGCCAGCAGCGGCGAGCCATGCCGCCAGCCGCACCGTGTCAAGGTCAAGGTCTGCGGTCAAGGTCTGCGGTCAAGGTCTGCGGAGATGCCACCCGAGCGCAGCGCGGCCGGACGGCGTGAGCGTGTGTGCGACAGGACGGCCGGCAGCGGCGAGCCATGCCGCCAGCCGCACCGTGTCAAGGTCAAGGTCTGCGGTCAAGGTCTGCGGTCATCAAGGTCTGCGGTCAAGGTCTGCGGAGATGCCACCCTAGCGCAGCGCGGCCGGACGGCGTGAGCGTGTGTGCGACAGGACGGCCAGCAGCGGCGAGCCATGCCGCCAGCCGCACCGTGTCAAAGTCAAGGTCAACACGGCGGCACAATACACAGCTTTGCCGCGTGAGGTCTGGGTCGTGCTGCCGGCTGGAAATTAAGCCCATCGAATGGGAGAGGGTGGCGGCGGGTGGGGAGTCTGGTGGCTGCTGTCCCACCGCGGCGAGACGCCGTCGGCCAACATTGGGAGGGTGGCGGCGGGTGGGGCGTCTGGTGGCGGCTGTCCCACCGTGGCGAGACGCCGTCGGCCGACATTGGGAGGGTGGCGGCGGGTGGGGCGTCTGGTGGCTGCTGTCCCACCGTGGCGAGACGCCGTCGGCCGACATTGGGAGGTGGCGGCGGGTGACGGCGGGTGGGGCGTCTGGTGGCGGCTGTCCCACCGCGGCGAGACGCCGTCGGCCGACATTGGGAGGGTGGCGGGGGTGACGGCGGGTGGGGCGTCTGGTGGCTGCTGTCCCACCGCGGCGAGACGCCGTCGGCCGACATTGGGAGGGTGGCGGCGGGTGGGGCGTCTGGTGGCGGCTATCCCACCGCGGCGAGACGCCGTCGGCCGACGTTATCGAGCCAGCTCCACGGCAGAAGCAACTGCCGTGCGACTGGTGAGACTGCGACCGGTGTCGGCGGCGGCTGAGGAGGATACGAAGATGGCAGCTGGCAGGATGCAGCTGAAGCTACAGCGGTGTGCAAACCTGTTCGAACGGCCAAATTGCATTTTGAATGTGATGTTGATGTGCGGCGACACCGGTCGCAGCCTTTGGAGGCGTAGGGCCGCTGTTGCGCAGTACTGAGCGCACAAATGCTGCGTAGCTAAATGACCGCTGAACAATTAGAAACATTCTAGGCTCGCTCCAAACACAGGTAAAGGGCATATGCTGAGAATCAATGCATGAAAGAACTGAGTCGCAACGTAAAGGAGCATCTGGGATTCGGAGTCTGCTTGGCAACGATTCCGAACGTGACCCAAATCATCGAAGAATTCAATGAAACATAGTTGCGAAGAATGCTACTGAGCATACGCCAGCCCAGTTGGAGCAGCCCAGTTGGTGCAGCCCAGTTGGAGCGAACGAGGTGGAGACTGAGCGGGCGTCATAGACCGAATTGAAGTGGGATTAGGTCTCAGACAAATATTGTTTGAAGAACAGGACATGAATGACATTTGACGAAAAGCTGAGAACAGTTGACACGTCACGCTGAGAGAGAACGCTGCAGTTTCATAGATGCGTGCCTTATTGAACTGTGGCAGAGTATACGGGGAGGCGGAACTTGTCAGTCTCAATACATGTGTGTGGCAATGACTCAGTGGCAAATGACAATGTCTCGCCAGTTTTTTTTTCTCACCACGACAGGACAGCTTACTTTGCTGCTCACAGCTGAGTGGCCAAAGAATCACCAATGTCACGAAACGTGATGTGCCCGGAACACCGCGACTCGGGGTTCGGTGGGTTCCGACCGCCAATGTCGTCACCCAATGAATGGCGTGACGTCTCCGGAACACCTCGACTCGTGGTCCGGTAAGCTCCGATCACCGATGACGTCACCCAATGAATGGCGTGACGTCAGCCGGCGCATGGTCGCCTCCCCAGCGGCGCAGTGGCTCCGTCCACCTGCCTCAGTCCACGCTTGAGCAGGCGCCACCGGCGTGACACCGCACTGGCCGCTGACATCACCGGTGCGTGATGTGGCCGTCGGTGCCGACGCGGCGCCGTGAGTCTGCGCGCGTCCTATGACGTCATTGGCCGACAGCGCTGGTGACGCCTCTGCTCTTGTTGAGCGCCTCGGTCAGCTCGTAGCTGCAGCGGGCGGCGTCTGTGAAGAGCAGCTTCCTCGGGTCCACGCGGTCCTCCCGAGGCGTCACCCGCTCCACCTTCATCTGCCGGCCCACCTGCAAAGCCAAGGCGAAGGCCGCGTCACGTCATTGCTAGATGCAGTGGGATGTATTCCAAAGCTTAGGCGATCCGTTAAAGGTTGATTCGCTTTTCGCTGGTCCTTTGTTGTTGGCGAATCCATTGTTGAAAATGACTTTATAGAAATGGGTAGATCAAAGAGTGAAATTGAAGGGAATAGCAATAGACCAGGCTAAGGGAACATTTGTTTTAGTGTTTAGTTCTGACTGTTACCAGTGTTTACCCATTTCACTTCTCATGTGGGTAAATAATGCACACTTTGTGCATACCATTCCATCATAAGTGAAAGTTTCATGCACATGTTCTATCTTGCTTTGCGGATGCTCTCGTCGTGCACCCCGAATGGTGGAGGTGCAATTGCTATGCAGCAGGCACGGATGCATGAGAGGACGGAATGAACGAAGCCGCGAAATAAAAAGTCACCGCACCACCATACGCTAACTATCATGGGAATAATGCGCAAGGTTTTGATGGTGTCCTTTTGTGTTATAAATTGTTCTATCTTGTTTTTGTGTTTCTTTTGTATCGTGTATATTCTGACGGGAGCAAATCGATCCCGATTATACATGTAGCTGCTAGGATATTCATTGCCACGGAAAGACGATATATTTTCCCACCGAGAAAGAACGATTGTCATTCTTTAAACAGCCACTATTGGGAAAATGATTACGTGTGTGCTTGCCCTGCCACCTCCTAAGTTGCCTGGTGGATAGCTATATTTTCTGGCACTTCGAAGCATTTATTTACCCGGTTAGAACTGTTTTAAACACAATTATGTTCATGATGCCATTTCAGCTAGCCTGAGGAATACCTTGGACGATGAGTTGTTAACCGTCGCTATTACCGTCAGTATCCTGAACCCACTCTAGGCTTCGCTGTCGAAGGCGAGCTCTCTGAAATAGCTGTGACGAGCAGGGAAAAACGAACGCACCGACGAACCGTGAGCGTCCAAATTATTTGCATATATGGTTAATAAAACAAGTGCCCAAACGCTTGTTTCTCCGCGTCGAAAAAGTATGTTTGATCCCTTATAGTTGATACACATTTCAGCTAAAATTGGGCGTAGCACTTATGTTTCGAACATGAGTTTTGTCACCATTAAATCCACGAAATATTTTTGGGGCAGCCGGTGGAGGCGGCATATAGCATACAAAGTTGTAAGTAAGTAGCATACAAAGTTGTTTTAATATATCATACCAAGTAACATTCAAAACAAAACAAAAAAAGTAACCACCTAACCTAGCCAACCTTCCATGCATTAAAAATTATCTGTTAAGAAATAGATAACTTCCAAACAATTATTTTCTTTTAAAAATGATAAGCAAAAACAACCAAATTTAACATAGCCCAGCCTAAACTGTTTTTGAACAAAGAATGCTGAACATTTTTACAATTGCCCATGTATTCCCAAAAACCATAACTTGCAACAAAAGCCTAACCTAACCTAACTTAATGAAAACCAGCCCCTTGTATGTTTTATTAAGTAAAATGTGCAAAACTTGTCTTGTGGTTGCCTTAAACTGCAATAATACTAGTTTGATTAGGTTAGTTTGGTTTCATAAGCTGGAAGTGTGAACAAAAAACAACAAAATCCTCAAAACTAAATGCAAATTGTTTTCTTCAAGGCATATTATGTTAGTTTTCATTAGGTTGTGGTAAGTTTTATAAGTTGGGTAATTTGAGAAAACAAATTGTTTGAAATTTTTAATTTCCTTTTGGGATATTTTTGCGAGGGAGGTCAGATTATGTTTTATTTTTATTTTTAAGCATTTACTTTTTACTGTTAGCTGACACAAAGCTTCTTTTAGTGTTATTTTGCCTCAAAACTGAAAAATAAGCATTTGCAGAAAGGTGGGTGGTCCCATCATTTTGGTCACCTTCACAAATATTGCACTGGAAAAAAAGGTCCAAGAATTAAAAAAAACCTCCAAGCACAAATTTACCACGCTGTCTCGGCTGGCTTAAGGGCAAGAGCATGACGAGTTGGTCTAAAATTGTAAACATATTTGTCTAGGTGCATGGATGCCAAATTTTGCTGAATTCCAATTGGCCACAAATAACAATGATGCAGTTGTGCAGGATGTGACAACAAAACACAATACCTTTGTGGTTACAGCACAAACAAAGATTCTGATTTAGTAAGAATAGACATAATTGCAATGGAAACCTATTGACATTACATCATTGAAAATTTCGTGGCACAACTAGATGTAACTGTATTAAATCCACATCAAATAAAGTCAGGCTGCTGCCGAGTTGAAGCTAATTTGTATCTTGAGAATGTGGACATGGTACAATATGACAAATTGATTATTGCTAGATTTTGGCACCCAAACATTATCCTCTCCAGCAAATTATTATCTCATTCTTCTTATCTGGGGGTTGAATGGTATTGTCCAACAATTAACAGCTCTGGAATAAAATGCTCAAGACTCACTGGACAGCACAAGCCGATTCAGATGTTGCAGGCTGAAAAGAACATCCTCTGCATATTGCATTACTCCGCAACTTCTTGTCCACATTTAGGATTACAAAGCAGAAACAGAACCCTGTGGTAGGTAGGCACCTACCTACCTACCTACCTACCTAGGTACGTAAATCCGGTCAGCAGGCATAGCCATCACAAGAAAATAAATTCCTTGCTTGCTCCTTCATTGCCTTGCTCCTAAATTGTCCAATTAATCACCACAAAAAAAACATGAATTACCTGCTACTGATGTGTTGACATCGTCATTCGGCACCGATCTGCACTATTGCTTCCACTTTCCTCCAACACCGAATGACATCTTCTTTACGCGCAATGCAATGCTATTTCATACCATTCAAGGAGATTAAACTTCATACCATTCAAGAGGAACCATTGAAGCCACCAGGTATAATTTGTTCTCGAAATGACATCACAGAAAACTGTATTTGCACCCGCGGATCCAAGAAAGAAAGTGGTAATGTTTTTGGTATCTGTTGGTAGTTGCGTGAAAAAATGTCTTCAAGTTGATTTGCTTTTTTGTTTCACGAATTATTACGCTAATTAAGGGCAAGCGATGCCCTTAACTTACATGACGTCATTTACCAGGACCCGATTCTACTTCTTTCAGCAAGGTCATTCAATAAGGTTCAACGCGCCACAGATGTCCCGCATGAGACAGCTCACTTGCTGTCTCACCGGCATACCGCCGACCTCTATGAGAATTTAGCATAGGCCGCCATCTGCGCCGCAGATTTTTTTCAGCCAGCAGCTGACTCATAAGGACGTTACCACTATATACAATATGCCATCTTCTAATGTAAACTAGCTCAGAAATGGACTGATACGATTGATTTTCCAAAAAAAAGTTGTTTTCAAGCTTGGAAAGAAAATGACATATCAATCAGCCTTTGGCTGTCTCACTAGTCTTGCGTGTCCCTTTAGCTGTCACCGACGTGCGTCGGCGTGTCGTTGGCTTTTTTCGCCTCTGGACTGACGAGGCCAAAACACGTCTGCGAAAAGGCAACAGGTTTTTCATGACGAGCATAAACTGAAAGATATCCGACCAAAAATTATCAGACCAAATCATCGATGGCAGCTCGCTTCCATTGCCCGGCGATTTCAGGCAGTGCGAGGTTTTGCCGGAGTAAAGCCAGCGGACGAGTGGACCATGCCAGTCCTTCTGCCACAGCGATCGCGTGAACCCAGCACATACCTGCTCCACTTCCCTGAAGACCCGAAGGAAATTCAGTCCAGCCAGCTTCTTCAAGTCCATTTCCGCCCACGACGGGTCTTTCAGAAGTTCAGCGAAAAGGTATGGATACCTAGACACATCTTCGAGGCCTTCTGGGGTCCTGGAACAAAAACAAAACAAGAATATTGCAACATCCGATATTGTCAATGGAATATAATCATCAGGACAAATCGGGGGAAATGATGCTGTTGCAATTGTTCAAAGGAAGCGATTGATTGCCGTCTCGGCTCAAGACTTCGACCAGGGGAATGAACGTGGGAAGCAGTTTTGACACATACCAGGAAAACGCATGTGACAGATATAGCTTCCCGCTGCATAATACAAAAGCATCATGACAAGAGCCATTAGACAATTAGCTTTTATACTCATAACTGAAATTTTTAAGGTCATGTAATATTGCATCGAATTTCTGTACAGCATTTTGTAATACATGAAGAGTAATACTCAGAAACGGAAGTACTGCGATATTGTGAGTCTGTGACATAATTTACAAAGCGTGCCATGGCACAATGTCGTTCACTGCATGATGGGCGAAATGATACTGAGGTAAGTACAGAGGTGTGCTAATCCACTGCACGACGGACGGAATGCTACAGAGGTAATTACAGAGGCGTGATAATCCATTGCATGATTGGCGGAATGATACAGAGGTAAGTACAGAGACGTGCTAATATATTACACGACGGACGGAATGATACAGAGGTAAGCACAGAGGCGTGCGAATCCACTGCATGATGGGCGGAATGATACAGAGGTAAGTACAGAGGCGTACTAATCTATTGCATGATGGACGGAAATCATGCGTGGATTCGCATGATTCCACGCATCAGACAGAGTGGAATCTATTCCACGCACAGAGGCGTGTTAATCTACTGCACGACGGACGGAATGATACAGAGGTAAGCACAGAGGCGTGCGAATCCACTGCATGATGGGCGGAATGATACAGAGGTAAGTATAGTGGCGCATTAATCTACTGCACGACGGACGAAATGATACAGAGGTAAGTACAGAGGCGTACTAATATATTGCACGACGGACGGAATGATACTGAGGTAAGTATAGAGGCGTATTAATATACTGCACGACGAACGAAATGATACAGAGGTAAGTACCGAGGCGTGCTAATCTATTGCACGACGGACGGAATGATACAGAGGTAAGTACAGAGGCGTGCTAATATATTGCACGACGGACGGAATGATACAGAGGTAAGCACAGAGGCGTGCGAATCCACTGCATGATGGGCGGAATGATACAGAGGTAAGTACATAGGCGTACTAATCTATTGCACGATGGACGGAATGATACAGAGTAAAGTACAGAGGCGTGCGAATCCACTGCATGATGGGCGGAATGATACAGAGGTAAGTACAGAGGCGTACTAATCTATTGCATGACGGACGGAATGATACAGATGTAAGTACAGAGGCGTGTTAATCTACTGCACGACGGACGGAATGATACAGAGGTAAGCATAGAGGCGTGCTAATCTACTGCACGACGGACGGAATGATACAGAGGTAAGTACAGAGGCGTGCTAATCCACTGCACGACGGACGGAATGATACAGAGGTAATTACAGAGGCGTGCTAATCCATTGCATGTTTGGCGGAATGATACAGAGGTAAGTATAGAAGCGTGCTAATCTACTGCACGACGGACGGAATGATAAAGAGGTAAGTACAGAGGCGTGCTAATATATTGCACGACCGACGGAATGATAAGAGAAGTACAGAGGCGTGCAATATATTGCACGACCGACGGAATAAAAAAGCACAGAGGCTTGCGAATCCACTGCATGACGGACGGAATGATACAGAGGTAAGTATAGAGACGTACTAATATATTGCACGACGGACGGAATGATACAGAGGTAAGTACAGAGGCGTGTTAATCTACTGCACGACGGACGGAATGATACAGAGGTAAGTACAGAGGCGTGCTAATCTACTGCACGTCGGACGGAATGATACAGAGGTAAGTACAGAGGCGTGCAATTCTACTGCACGACGGACAGAATGATACAGAGGTAAGTACAGAGGCGTGTTAATCTACTGCACGACGGACGGAATGATACAGAGGTAAGTACAGAGGCGTGCTAATCTACTGCACGACGGACGGAATGATACAGAGGTAATTACAGAGGCGTGCTAATCCATTGCATGTTTGGCGGAATGATACAGAGGTAAGTATAGAAGCGTGCTAATCTACTGCACGACGGACGGAATGATAAAGAGGTAAGTACAGAGGCGTGCTAATATATTGCACGACGGACGGAATGATACAGAGGTAAGTACAGAGGCGTGCTAATATATTGCACGACGGACAGAATGATACAGAGGTAGGCACAGAGGCTTGCGAATACACTGCATGATGGACGGAATGATACAGAGGTAAGTATAGAGACGTACTAATATATTGCACGACGGACGGAATGATACAGAGGTAAGTACAGAGGCGTGTAAATCTACTGCACGACGGACGGAATGATACAGAGGTAAGTACAGAGGCGTGCTAATCTACTGCACGTCGGACGGAATGATACAGAGGTAAGTACAGAGGCGTGCAATTCTACTGCACGACGGACAGAATGATACAGAGGTAAGTACAGAGGCGTGTTAATCTACTGCACGACGGACGGAATGATACAGAGGTAAGTACAGAGGCGTGCTAATCTACTGCACGTCGGACGGAATGATACAGAGGTAAGTACAGAGGCGTGCAATTCTACTGCACGACGGACAGAATGATACAGAGGTAAGTACAGAGGCGTGCTAATCCACTGCACGACGGACGGAATGATACAGAGGTAAATACAGAAGCGTGTCATGCCACAATGACATCCACTACATGACGAGTGGAGGGGGGGGCGATGCAGAGCAAAATACAGAGACTTGTCATGGCATAATGTCATCCACTACTTGATGGACCAAATGATACAAAGGTAGATATAATGGCGCTCCTGAGCTCTCGAGGGGAGGAAATTACGTTTATTAGACACCCTGGCACATCGCAACCTTTTTATCTGCTGCTGTAACTACGTAGTAATTCCATTGATATTGTAAGATAAAATGACGAAGGGTTCTATGATGGTCACATTCCACTCCGATCTAAAATAAATGAAACCCATGTTGCGTGGGTGCTGATGGTTGAGTCTGTTCAAGCTTGCAAAAGAGCTCTTGAAGCCCAGCTTAGAGCCGCTTCAACGCACCTCGACTATTTCTGGGCCATGGGATCAAGAAAATGAGGTTGAAAATACAGCGGAGCGAAAGTATAACCAGTGCAGCACAGTCCAGATTCAGCGTGACGTCATTCGCCAGCACTATGTGACGTCATGCGCTCTCGCTCCGTGACGTCATGCGCTCTCACTCCGTGACGCCATGTGCTCTAACTCCGTGACGTCATGCGTTCTCACTCCGTGACGTCACGCTATCTCACTCCGTGACGTCATGCGCTATCGTTCCGTGACGTCATTCGCTCTCACTCCATGACATCATGCTCTCTCACCCTGTGACGCCATGCGCTCTCTCGTTCCGTGACGTCATGCTCTCTCACTCCGTGACTCTTCGCTCGACAATCGCTGTAAAGCTGTTCAGGCAGCTCTGAATCCCGACTGATTATCTGCCTCATTGCCGGCCTCTAGCTGAAGCACAGCTGTGTATGTGGGGATGGGGGCTAGTAGCTGTGCCGAACCGGCAAAAGGGAGACGCAACGTCGAGGTGTGCTGAACTGGGTTACTTTTTAAATCTCTCTCCACCTCCATCTCAATTTGTGTATTTATATCTCTATCTCAATCCCCATCTAATTATGAGAAGAAATGGACAATTTCCTTGCGTATCATGATTGAAATTATAATAAGATGAAGCGGTTTGGTCCGCATTGGCAAGAAATGCAGTGTTTTGCATAACATTAATTGCATTTAGTCTTAAACTTTTCGGTCTTGGATCATTTTCAAGAGTCAAAATATTTCATACACATGAGGTTATGACAAAAAATATTACACTGAAATCACGCTCTAGATTAAAATAGCATCTTCGTATATTTTGCCGCCTCAACAAAACATCACATTCATATCTCGCATGCACTAAGATCAACATATATCGACATACACGGCACGCACGTTTCTCAATATCACAAGGATCTCACACATTTTTTGCAGTCACCGCCCCTGTCGCTCCCTCGTCCCTTGTTCATTTCGCATTGCACTGACCCTCCCCACTCTCTCTCTCTCTCTCTCTCTCTCTCTCTCTCTCTCTCTCTCTCTCTCTCTCTCTCTCTCTCTCTCTCTCTCTCTCTCTCTCTCTCTCTCTCTCTCTCTCTCTCTCTCTCTCTCTCTCTCTCTCTCTCTCTCTCTCTCTCTCTCTCTCTCTCTCTCTCTCTCTCTCTCTCTCTCTCTCTCTCTCTCTCTCTCTCTCTCTCTCTCTCTCTCTGTCTCTCTCTATCTCTTTTCAACTGTCTATCTCGCTTTCTCTTCATCTGTCTTTTCTCCTCGTTCACCCCTAATCTCCCTGTCTCTGGATCAGCTCTCCATTTCTGACCTCTGACTACTTTGCTATGTCTTGGCTATTTACTATGTCTATGTCTAACTCCGCGATCAAACGTCCTCATCCGACGATACCCTTGTGGCTCTAAACATTTCAGATGAAAGTATTGCCGATTTAGTGCTCACGGGGTGGGCTGAATAATAGTGTAAAATCACTGGGGCGGTCATGGGCTTCATATATAATTATGTCCAGAATAATCCAACAGCATGAACGGTGAACCATGTATCCAAAAATGCAATGGAGCCCTTGTCTAATGAGTGTTCAAAGGTGAAGAATATTTCTGGATGATCCATGCTTATGCTTGTGTAAAGTTCCATCAATGATGACAGTGGCATCAATGAAGTCAATGACATTTTCTCTCTGTGTAAGGTCGATAGTGGCCACCAGGGCTGAAGCAACTTATGCTCGTTGTCCTTTCCATTTCACTAAGTCGTGCTAATATCGAACGCGATTTTCCACCTGAAACCGTGTACAGTACAGCAGACGCAGTCGTTTGACTGCGAAACATATCGACATCATTCGCATTTGGGTGAATGGCCGCCCTCTAGGAAAAAAATATGTTGAGAGATACGCGAATCAATGGATAGACGACGAACTTATACGATATGGATATATATACCTACAGCTCTAAATTTATGCATACATATGTATAGAGATATATATACCAGGATTCATCCACGTATCGTGGATGGCTTGACTTCCAATGATTTCGAACAAGTGGTTCCTCTCCAGTACTTGTGCTGGAGGCTTAGAGGTAAGCCCATTGTTAACCCCCTGTTACGGAAGAATATGTTGCACATGTTCTTCCCCGCTGAACAATAATAAACCGAACTTCATGCCCAACGTGACGAGTGCCATGAAATGTGCTTTTGGTAGCGGAAAATTACAATCATCTTGTACATTAATAACTTCGCGTACTGCGACAAAGAGCTTCTTCTACGGGTACGTTCGTGAATAGTGACTTGACGCCAAAACTAGCAACGGTCATATTAGCGACATCAGCAGACTTTGTTCTCATTATGAGATCATTTATGTTCTTAAGATGTGTTTCGCTCATTGTACCTGGTGCACTTGTCTGGGGGGGGAGGGGGGTATTTTTTTTAGTCGTGCCGGACCATAAAGGTCATTTGCGCCGCCTTTAAAGCGAGCGTGTTTTGCAAGCAAAGCGCAGGCAAGTGTACATCTACGCTAAAGGAGTTTTACGTCATAATGTGCGTGACGTTAAGGTGCTGAAGGCGGGGGCTGGATGGGGTACATCTCCCGGATGTCTACATGGTTTTAGTTTTACTTTCCTCATCCTCAAGATAATTTCTAGCTGGGTGGGAAGGGTGATTTTGAAAGTGACGAGAAAGTTGATTTTGCCAGGGTGCCGGCATTAGCCTACAGTTGGCTCCTCTGGGTAGTCGTTTTACGTGATGTTAAATTTTTAGAGCAAGTCGGCTCAGCTACATCCGACGGCACCGCTAGGTAACCATTTAATTCGAATGAGAAAGTGAATTGACTGATGTAAGTCAGGTGCTATTCAGGGATGGCTATTTACGTTATTCCCACGAGTGCGTCGCGGGCATGCATTGCGTGTTGAAGTGAGTGTTGGTGGTGTGGTATGTGCAGTGTTTCTGCTAGTTTTGTGACGCACAGATATTCAAATAGAAATTAAAGGAGCTCTTGGTGCTTGTCACCCAGAAGCGATGAAGGAGTTCTTGGTGCTTGTCACCCAGAAGCGATGAAGAAGACAGCGTGATGGCAGAAGGCAGAAGGCTTAAGTGGTTGTTGGTTGAGCGTTAAAGCTACCACAGTCTAGCAGGATATGGCCGGTGCTTAATGTGGTGTTGCAGGTGTCGCAGTGACGTGTTGTATATTGGTCATCCTCTAGTTGAGGCTGTGTTAGTTTAATGCAGCCAGTTCTAAGTCTGGTGAAGATGACTTCCTTTTGTCGGCAAGACCGATTTGATGTGTTCTGTGCGCCTACCGTTGGTTTGATGTTGTGGGTGTGGTTGGATTTGTGTTGTGTTGAGTTGTTTTGTGTCCACGTGTTTTGGTGATGCTGACGTATGTGGTGTTGTAGGAGTGCTTTGTAATCATCTGCCGAATATTTCATACTGGAGCAAGTGTCCAATGCTGAGGCTTGCTTTGCGAGCCGATCTGATTCTTCGTCACCTGTGATGTTGGCGTGGCCCGGTATTCAGAGAAAGGAAAACTTGTTGTTTACATTATGGGCCAAGATTTGTTTGATTCTGTCAATGACTGGATGTGGACAGTCGTGGGTGTTGCTAATTGACTGAATGCAGAATTTTGAATCGAAGTAAATTACTACGCTTCTAGCTTTACGCCTCGTGATAATGGAGATAGCGAGAGAATCAACCATGCCTCTTTTGCACTTGTCAGCAGTTTTGCAAACATATTTGCCAAATTGTATGGCGCGCAGCCAATGCCACAAGTGGTGAGACGCATTGCAATTCCTTCTTTGTGCACTTTCGGTCCCCTCATACGCGGAGCTACAGGTAATTCTTCCAATAGACGAAGTGAGTTTTTGTCATCTGTGATTTTTCAACGGTTCCCTAACTTTCAGGTTAAATAACTTGCTTTGCCTGTCAGAATATCCAATTGTCGTCTTCTCATATGCCACGGTATCACTAAGCATCTCTCATGTCACGGTATCACTAAGCATCTCTCATGTCACGGTATCACTAAGCATCTCTCATGTCACGGTCAGTGGCGTCGCCACGAAATTCTTCCAGGGGGCAATGTCGAAAGGGGGCCTCCTGTTCCCCGAAAGGGGGCCTCCATTGTGTTAGGGTCTCATATTGTTTTTAGGCTCTTATACTATGGCTCGAGGATGGGGAACATGATTTCATATTGGTTTTTGTTTGTTCTTGGCATGGTGCATCATTTACTCAAAACGCAATAGCACTAATCATTTTCGCTGAAAACTGGGCCATACCAGGGTAAGTAATATTTGGATAAATACATAAGTGCCAAAACAAACCATCGTCTCAATGCTTTCTCGAATCTTCCCGCTGGCCTCTAGATTGCAGCGAGCTGGCGGGGCTGGTGCTAAGCATATCTTACAGATATCTGCCATTGGTCAACCCACTTTTAGGTCCTCCAAGTCTAACTGAATATACCTAGATTCATCACTACTGTTATTTATTCCCACCAGCTTGATGTCATAAGCAAAGCTTGAACGACCATTTCTCAGTCCAAGGACGACAATTTCGTAAAGGTGACAACGAGAAGCGGATTGCATTGTTTTTTTAGCGTCATCTTAGGAATTTGTTTATTTTTATAACATTTGGTGCTGGCTGCAAGGCAACTGTCACACGAGCTAAAATATATCCTCAGCGAATAAATTCACGGCAAGAACAAGCATTGAACACCAATGCATAAATGGCAATGCAACAATGCAACAATGTCAGTACATACATAATCCAAGCCTTCAAATTCCACGCCGTCACGCCCATCGTTTTCGCTGTGCTGTACCGTTTTGTAAATGACGTTGAGAAGGTATGGAAGCTGGGAAGCTCTAATCATGCAGGCTGTAATAACAGAAAAGAAGTTTGTTGGAAGAAAATGCATTTAAAAACATCATTCATCCCATTTCATATGGGGCATGGATGTTGTACTGTATGCTTATGAGGGGTAATTTGTCCCCTCAATGTTGGCTTTTCCCCATGGGCGTATGTTTCGGAAAATTATTGAGGAACCAGTGGAGTACCTATATTTGCGTCAAGCAGGATGGGGCAAACGGATTTGCAGGGGGGCACCTACGCCCATTAAAAGGCCTTGAATTTCGACCGCTATTTTGTCAAAGGGTACATTTCGAAATAATATAATTAGTCATCAACTAAATTGTCCTGTGGAAGGGCCTAATCTACCACTATGGTTTCTGATTGGTCGGATTTGAACCCTAACTCCACCACTCATTTCTAAGGTTTTCTTTTGGTATCCCTTTTAAGTTACCTCACACTGCTGAAATTACACCTATACCACAAACCCGGATCGGTATCCCAAAAAATCAAGCTGGAGCCCTCCAAAAAAAGAGATTACAACAAATAAATGTCCGGGTCAGGAAAATGGCTCTGTTGCACCGAACATTTGTTTTTCCAGATGCCTTCAAAAATTGCGTATGACACCGAAAAGCAGACCGGATCTCGAAAAATCAAGGTGCGATGCAAAAACATGGCGTCAGAGGTTCGAAAAATCAGGCCGGGATTCGGACTTTAAAAAAAAAACCAGAAAAGATCCACAAAATCGCGTTGAGCCCAGAAAGCTGGCGTTGGGTCTCCGGAACCATGCGCCTGGGCGCGATAAGTCGCGCTGGGACCCAGAAAAACTCACACCGAAGCCCCAAAATCATACTGGGGCCCCACAAATGTGCGTCAGAAGCCCGAAATATACACAGCGGGACCCTAAGAGTACAACGGTGCCAGAAAGTACAACTAACCCTTTCATAGCAGGGGACTTCAATTACAATCTTTTGAAATATCACTCTGATAAACCTACACTTAATTTTATGAATTTGTTCAATTCTTATGGATTTTTCCCAACCATCTCAAAAGCGACCCGGATTTGTAATGAATCAGATGCCCTTTTGGATAATATATTTATCAATGATGTTAATGTCTTTAACAATTCAGGAATACTACTTCATGATTTATCAGATCATTTTCCAGTTTTTCTTAATCTGTCATTAATTGAAAGTTCAAATATAACAAGACATTCAGTGACAGTCTTTGATGAACATAAAATCAGTGAATTAAATGATCACCTCATCAGCAACTTGGAAGGCTTTCCAGATGAAACTGATGCTAATCAAGCATGCAACAAACTTATTAAGGCATATGAAACAGGTATTACAAAATTATCTAAAACTTTTACACCCAGTAGAAGAAAGAATCCAATTAAACCATGGGTAACCCCTGCACTTCTGTGTTCAATAAATACAAAAAATAAACTTTATGCAAAATATATTAGGAATATAATTTTATTGAATGAAAATAAATACAAAATGTATAGGAACATGCTTTGCAATGTGCTTATGGATGCAAAACGATTATATTACAAGAGGGCATTCCAGGACAGCAAAGGTGATGGCAAAAAAACATGGAAGTATTTGAATGAAATTATAAACAAGAATGAATTGCAAACAGTTCCCCCAAGGTGCTTTGTTGATAACTCTGGGGCTACCTGTGTAAATGAACAAATACCTGATAAATTCAATACTTTTTTTAAACGATAGGTAGTGAATTGGAAAAAAATATACCTGCAGCACACAATAGCCCATTATATTACCTTACACAGCCTACTCATGCCAGCATTAACAATATTCCTTCTGTTAATGAAGCTCAAATTGAAGAAATTGTTAAGTCTTTGAACCCTGTGGGTGGAGGTATGGATAAAATTAGCACAAAAATTTTGCTTGGAACATATCGAAGTATTTTGCAACATCTAACATATTTCTTCAATCTTTGTCTGAGCACTGCAATATTCCCTGATGCATTAAAATCTGCAGTTATAATTCCTGTATATAAATCAGGGGAAAATAATAAATTTACTAATTATAGGTCAATCTCTTTGCTACCAATATTTTCGAAGGTGCTGGAAAGATTAATACACATTAGTGTATCATCATTTCTAAATGAAAATAATATCATACACCCACTGCAGTTTGGTTTCAGAAAAAAACATAGCACATACATGCCAATTGCTCTGATGCATAATGAAGTGACTAAAGCCCTTGTAAATAATAAATTAGTTTGTACCCTGTATCTGGATTTGAAAAAGGCCTTTGACACTGTCAGCATCAGCATTTTGTAACAAAAGATTTACTTTATTGGCATTAGGGGAAATATATATAAACTGTTAAACTCATACCTATCAAATAGATCTCAAAGAACCAAGATACATGACACCCTCTCCCAACCATTAAATATCACAATAGGTGTTCCTCAGGGTTCGATTCTTGGACCTCTGCTATTTCTTCTGTACATTAATGATCTTTGCAATGTTTCCAATTTACCTAGCTTTTACCTCTTTGCAGACGATACAGCCATAACTATTACAGCTAATGATCATTTTGAGTTACAAACTAAAGTAGATGAGGTAATACCCAAAATAATTGCATGGTTTCATACCAACAGATTATCTCTTAATGCTGATCAGACTGCATATCAAATTTTTTCCAGGAAACCATGTGATGACCTTCATGTAAAAATAAATAGTTCTAATATTACAAGGCATAGCTGCATAAAATATTTAGGTGTATTAATCGATGAAGACATGACGTGGAAAAGCCATATCAATGCCATTTCTTCAAAAATTAGCAGAAATATTGGTATTATAGGCAAATCTAGGTACTTTCTATCAAATCTAGGTGCAAATCTAGGTACTTGTGAATTGCTTCTTCTGTATAATTATCTAATACTGCCATATCTAAATTACTGTGCTGTTGTCTGGGGAAGTACTTACCACTCTAAGCTTGACAAGATTATTAAGTTGCAGAAGCGTGTTATTAGGATTGTTGACAAGAAACCTTACTTATACCATACAAATGAATTGTTTATCAAGCATAGAGTTCTTAAGTTTCTGGACATAATTGATGAACAATGCATTTACATCATGCTAGGTTTTCTAAATCACTCATTACCAGCACCTCTTTCTGATATGTTTCAACTTCATCAAGAAGGTGGCCTCAGAGTTAGACAACACTTTCAAATACCCTTTTCTGATATCAATTACAGGGTGTTTTCATTACCCTTTATTGCACCAAAAGCCTGGAATAAAATAATCTGCTCTCACTTCCATAGAATTGAAGATGTACCTAGAAGTAAAATCAGTTTGAAAAAACACATCAGGCAAAACATTACTAGAAAATATGAACTTGTCCAATGAATGTCGGTGATAAGGTTGTGCTATGCATGGTGATCTTGTTGTCTTATTCGGATATTTTCGTTAAGTATCATGTTTTCTTTCTTTCTTCTTTTTCATACTTCGTTTGTCCTTTCTCCTTTCTCCTTAGTGTAGTAATAGTTTAGGAGATGTACGTGCAAGATTAGGGATTTTATATTATTTCCCCATTAACACCTATAGCAGTTTTTTCTGGAGCCCTCGAAGACGTTACTAGCATTGCTAATTGTCTGAGAGGGCTTCAGGAACATCTTTTACTAATATCTGGTGGCAGGATCTGTCCATAAATTAAAAAAAAAAAAACAAAAAAGAGAAAAAAAGCGCACAGTCTCCCAAAAAGCGATAGGGTCCTAAAACATGCGTTGCAACCCTAAATAAACATACCGGGAGCTCTAAGAAAAATACACTGCAAGCTCGCAAGGCGCACAGGGACCATGAAAACGCATAAGGGCCTGGAAAAGAGGCTGGGGCCACAAAGGCAACATGGTTCCAAAACGTACAAAACGACCGGGAGCTAAATAAACACATCGGGATCTTCGAAAACGCCCAGACACGTAAAAATTATCGGTGCACAAAAAAAAAACACAACAAAGCCCTAAAACGAGCAGAGTTTAGAAGATATATTAGGCCCATAACTTCAAAGTAAAATGTATTACCCACCACTTTAAAATACAAAATTTTACAATTTCAGGCATTCCAGTTCATAGCACCCGGTCGCCACGACGGCAACGTCAGTGCACGTGCACACCCATTTTTCGTATTCGGTGCATTCGCCACACTTCGTGCGATGCTATGGTTTCTGCTAGGCCTTCTGCGTTTGCTAATTGCTGCCACATGATACACTTGCGCCATATTTGGCGTGATGGAATGATTCGCATGGGCGTTCGCTTCGAAAAGTCGATTGATTAAATTCGATCATTAGTTTCCTACTTCACACATTTTCTGGTAGCCATGAAATGCGGTTTCCGCTGAGCTTTGATGCACTTCATATCTTTGCTGCTATCCTTCCAGAATTGATACCGAACCGAGGCCAAGCCTCGGCGTTCTTTTGGACCCGTTGCGTCTTTCTTGGTCTATGATTGTGTATTATGGCTCCAAGCCATTTTTGTTAGGGGCCGAAAGTATTTTCGAACCCCATGCTCGTTTTAGGGTTTGTTGAATTTTTGTGCACCGAGGATTTTTTTTGACGTGTCAGGGCGTTTTCGAAGATCCCGATGTGTTTATTTAGCGTCCGGTCTTTTTGTTTGTTTTGGAACCATGTTGCCTTTTGCGGCCCCAACCACCTTTTCAGGCTATTGAGCGTTATCATGACACCTGTGTGCCTTGAGAGCTTCCGGTGTATTTTTTATACCTCCCGGTACGTATATTTATGGCTGCAACGCATGTGTTAAGGCCCGGTCGCTTTTGTGAGACTGTGCGCTTTGGAGGGTCAGTTGTATTTTCGGCCCCCGTTGTGCTCTTAGGGTCCCGATGTGTTTATTTTGGGCTTCTGACGCACATTTGTGGGGCCCAAGTACAATTTTGTGGCTTCGGTACGATGTTTCTAGGTCCCAGAGTGGCTTATCGCACCCAGGCGCGTGGTTCCGGAGACCCACCCCAGTTTTCTGGGCTCAATACGATTTTGTGAAACTATTCTGATTTTCTTAAAAGTCCGAATCCCGGCCGGATTTCTCGAGCCCTTGGCGCCATGTTTTTGTATCTCACCTCGAATGTTCGAGATCCGGTTTGTTTTTCGGTGCCGTACGCAATTTGTGAAGGCATCTGATAATATGTTCGGTGCTCCAGAGCCATTTTTTTTACCTGGGCATATAGTTGTTGGAATCAATCCATATTTTGGAGGGCTCCAGCTTGATTTGTGTTTGTGTTTGTGGTCACACTGTGCTTACGTGTGGCCCTAGACGGCAATTTTTTAGAGCCTCGACGGGACTACCGATGGGAATTGTGCGTCCCAAGCGCGATATTTGGGGGCCCGGTTCGAGTTTGTGCGATGCGTTATATTTAGCTGTGGCCCCAACGCGATTTTGGCGGTTCCTGTCGCAATTTTTCGGGCCTCGGAGCGAGTTTTCCGGGGCTCGCCGTATTTATTTGGAGACCCATACGCGAATTCTGGTGGACCGACGCGAATTTTGGTGGCCCCAGCGCGATTTTTGAGGCCCCGACACGATTCTTGGGAGCTTATCCCTCTCAGGATGGAGGGGGCATTTGCCCCTTTGATATAGCACTGCGGCCACTGAAGGAGTTTTTTTTTGTCCCAGAGTGACATTCCGGTTAAAATTGATTTTGGGGGCAGCTGCAACTTTTGGGGCCCCGGCGCGACATTCTGGGCCTCCAGTATGATTTTCAAGGGCTGTGACGCGACTTTTTTGGGTCCAATGTGATCTTTCGGGCCCCGACGTCAATTTCTTGCATCCCTAGCGCCAGCTATAGCGGCCTCGACACTTTTGGGGTCCAATGCGTTTTGGAGGCTTTTGGCGTCATTGTTCGGCCCCCAGAGTGATTATCCATGTCCGGATTGTTCTTCGTTGCTCCGGCTTCTTTTGTTTTGGTCCCAATGAGACTGTTGGGGCACGGTACGACCTGTCGTGCCCCTGGCATGATTTTGGTGGTCCGGGCGTGAATTTTGGTACCCCAGGCTCAGCGTAATTTGTGGGGGCCCCGGCCGGATCTTTTGGGGCCCATATCGTGATTTTAAAATACCCAGACTCGACTCTTACTATTTCTTAGGGGGTTCTTCTTGCAAATTATAGGCCTACTGTCGCGTCGTCTCATTTCCTAGAGCATTTTTACCGGTTTTCGATGTCTCCTTGTGTGTCCTACCCTCCTCCATATTCAATGGTCCTCCTCTCCCGTCTTGGAGGGCCTCCTCTTGCATTCTGGGGCCCTTTAACATGGCATGGGGCTTCCTCTCATCTTCGAGGGCATTTTCTGCCAAATTAGGGGCCTCTTGCCACGCCTCGTGTACCTCCTCCTTTAACCTGGCAAAGCCTTACCCGTCTTGAGGGATCTTCAATTTTGGAAACCTCACCTCCTTCCATACCTGCTATCACTCCCATCTTAAGGGCCTCCCCTCATTTCCTGGGAACTCTTTCCGGTCTTCGGGACCTCATTTGGTCCTGGAGACCTACCCCTTCTCGAGTCCGGCATGTGCCTCATTTCTCTTCTAGAGGCCTTCTTTTTCAAATTAGGGGCCTCCTCTCACGTCTTGGGGCCCTCCTGCTCTGCGCTCTGGATTCGATCTTTACCCATCTTAGGGGTGGTCTCTTATCTCCTGGTGGACTCCTCTTTTCTCCCAGGCGCCTCCTCTGCCAAATTACTGGCAACCTTTCCTATCTTAGTGGCCTTGTTATTTCCCGGGGACCTTCTTAGCGGTCTTCGAGCCTTCTTTTCCGCTTGGGAGCCATCTCTCTTATCCAATGGCCTTTCTCTCCTATTTTAGGGGACTCCTCGTTCATCATGGGGTCTCATTTCCAATCTTGTGTCGTTCTCTTCCGAATTAGGTGCCTCCTGCCACGTCTCTGGATCATCCTTTTCTATATTGGTGGAACCTCACCCGTTTGGGGCCTGCTTTTGCGTCTCCGAAACTTCATCTCATATCCAATGGCTTCCTTTTCCGTCTTAGGGCCTCCTCTCATATGCTGGGGCCTCCTTTCCGGTGTTGGAGCCTCTTTTGCAATCCTGGTTGCCTCCGTGCCATTTTTGACACCCTCTTGATTTCTGGAGACTCCTACCCTCTCCTAGGTGACTCCTTTTTTCAAATTAGAGGCCTCCTCTCACGTCATGGAGGCCTCCTTATCTGTGTCTGGAGCCTCATTATCGTCTTAGCAGGGTGCTTTTGCGTCCTAGTCCTAGATCTTCTCTTCCAGGTCCTCCTCTTCCAAAATATGGGCCTCATCTGGCTGGTCTCAGTGGCCTTCTCTCATTCCTGCGGAGACCTTCTTACCCGTCTTGGGGCCCCTATTGCGTCCGGAGAAGTCTCCCTATCAGGTCTTAATTTTATATTGCAGGGGCATCCTCTTCCGTCTTGGGGGCCTCGTTTTCCAACTTAAGAATATCCTGCCACCCATCGGAAGCCTTTTCGTCTAACCTGGGTGGCTTCTTGCCCGTCTCGGTGGCATCCTTTCCGTCCTGAGGGCCTCCTTTTCGTGCTGGGGTCTCCTTTTCGTCCTGGGGCCTCCTTTTCGTACTGGAGGCTACCTTCCTATCTCTGTTCTAAGTCTTAGGGGCCTCCTTTTCGTCCTTGGGTGCATCCTTTTCGTTCTAGGGGCATCCTTTTCGTCCTGGGGCCTCCTTTTAGTCCTGGGGGCCTCCTCCCAATCTCTGTTCTCCGTCTTGGGGGCTTCCTTTGCGTTCTGGGGCATCCTTTTCGTCCTGGGGGCCTCCTTTCCGTCCTGGGGGCCTCCTTTTCGTCCTGGGGGCCACCTCACAATCTCTGTTCTACGTCTTAGGGGCCTCCTTTTCGTCCTGGTGGCCTCCTTTTCGTCCTGGGGGCCTCCTCTTCGTCCTGGGGGCCACCTCACAATCTCTGTTCTACGTCTTAGGGGCCTCCTTTTCGTCCTGGGGGCCTTCTTTTCGTCCTGGAGTCCTCCTTTTCGTCCTGGGGACCTCATCCCAATCTCTGTTCTACGTCTTGGGGGCATCCTTTTCGTCCTTTGGTGCATCCTTTTCGTCCTGGGGTTGGTTAGTTGGCTGTTGGAGTGTAGGGGCGCATAGACTGCGTCATTCGTCCTGGGGGCCTTCTGTTCGTCCTGGGAGCCTCCTTTTCGTCCTGGGGGCCTCCTTTTTTGTCCTGGGGGCCTCCTCCCAATCTCTGTTCTACGTCTTGGTGCCTTCCTTTTCGTCCTGGGGCCTCCTTTTCGTCCCGGGGGGCCTCCTTTTCGTCCTGGGGGCCTCCTCCCAATCTCTGTTCTACGTCTTGGGACCTCCTTTTCGTCCTTGGGTGCCTCCTTTTCGTCCTGGGGCCTCCTTTCAGTCCTGGGGGCCTCGTTTTCGTCCTGGGGGCCTCCCTCCAGTCTCTGTTCTACGTCTTGGGGCCTCCTTTTCGTCCGTGGGTGCATTCTTTTCGTCATGGGGTCTCCTTTTCGTCCTGGAGGCCTCCTTTTCGTCCTGGGGGCCTCCTCCTAATCTCTGCTCTACGTCTTGGGGCCTCCTTTTCGTCCTGGGGACCTCCTTTTCGTCCCGGGGGCCTCCTTTTCGTCCTGGGGCCTCCTTCCAATCTCTGTTCTACGTCTTGAGGCCTCCTTTTCGTCATGGGGGTCTCCTACCAATCTCTGTTCTACGTCTTGGGGCCTCCTTTTCGTCCTGGGGCCTCTTTTTCGTCCCGGGGCCTCCTCCCAATCTCTGTTCTACGTCTTGAGGCCTCCTTTTCGTCATGGGGGCCTCCTTTTCGTCATGGGGCCTCCTTTCCGTCCTGGGGCCCTCCTCCCAATCTCTGTTCTACGTCTTGGGGCCTCCTTTTCGTCCTTGGGTGCATCCTTTTCGTCCTGGGGTCTTCTTTTCGTCCTGGGGTCCTCCTCCCAATCTCTGTTCTACGTCTTGGTGCCTCCTTTTCCTCCTGGGGTCTCCTTTTCGTCCTGGGGGCCTCCTTTTCGTCCTGGGGCCTCCTTCCAATCTCTGTTCTACATCTTGGGGCCTCCTTTTCGTCCTTGGGTGCATCCTTTTCGTCATGGGGTCTCCTTTTCGTCCTGGGGGCCTCCTCCCAATCTCTGTTCTACGTCTTGGAGCCTCCTTTTCGTCCTGGGGGCCTCCTTTTTGTCCCGGGGGGCCTCCTTTTCGTCCTGGGGGGCCTCCTCCCAATCTCTGTTCTACGTCTTGAGGCCTCCTTTTCGTCATGGGGGCCTCCTCCCAATCTCTGTTCTACGTCTTGGGGCCTCTTCTTCGTCCTGGGGGCCTCCTTCCAATCTCTGTTCTACGTCTTGGGGCCTCCTTTTCGTCCTTGGGTGCATCCTTTTCGTCATGGGGTCTCCTTTTTCGTCCTGGGGGCCTCCTCCCAATCTCTGTTCTACGTCTTGGGGCCTCCTTTTCGTCCTGGGGGCCTCCTTTTCGTCGCGGGGGCTCCTTTTCGTCCTGGGGGGCCTCCTCCCAATCTCTGTTCTACGTCTTGGGGCCTCCTTTTCGTCCTGGGGCCTCCTTTTCGTCCCGGTGGGCCTCCTTTTCGTCCTGGGGGCCTCCTCCCAATCTTTGTTCTACGTCTCTTATAGAGACCTGATGATATTTCCTGGTG